>BHDV01019898.1:407736-432907 GCA_005406045.1 Adoxophyes honmai
AGTAGTTACGGCGTGAAAGCGGAACAAACAAACAAACAAACTCACTTTCTGACTTATAATATTAGTAAGGATAAGGATAAGGATTCATCAGTCTCCGACATGTGTATGTATGTATGTATTAAGCCAAACGCACTGACAGTTGAAGCGGGACAAAGTGGCGTTTGGGTACCTACCAATTGTAACATTTCTCGTATTTTTGAACATCAAAACTTGGACCATTATAACCTCAAACCTGTACCACTTTAGTGTGTTCCATTAGACCCATATTAAGGTCTGTTCCCTGAGTTCCCTCTTATAAAAACGTTCCAAGTCTTTTAAATGGAAAGTAAGAAGTGTTGTCGCAGGCCGCTGTTTGCCGCAGCGGTCAATAAGACCTGCGACGTGACCGGCATGGCCGCTGAACGGATGTTATGGCACAGAGTACTGTTACACTGGAGACGGTTTGAGCCTTATCTTGAAAAATATACGCAAAACTCACGTTGTAAATCGAGTTCAGCTCGACATGTTTCTGGCTAATCGCGTGAATAGTGGTGGCGCGCAGGGCGCGTTTGGCAGCAGCAGCCGCCGCGGCTCCTAGATTACGGCCTACGCTCCTAGGCTACGAATTAGCCCGATTCATGTAGAGCTAAGCTCGATTTAAAACGTGAGTTATCCGTACATTTTTCAAGATGAGTGAGTCTCACGGTAGTTTAATCGTCAATGTGGTTTGAGCCTTAATTAATTAATTAATCTCATGATTTGTTTGAACACGCTTTTTCTACTGCAAATATTGGCTAAAAACCCTTAACTTCTGTCATCTCCACAGAAGAGACGTGAACTAACATTTTGTGTACCAATTTAAATTATGGGCACATCTCCGGTACATTTGATGCTCTGAAGATATTATGGATCTTACGTCTATATTATTTTCGTCGGGTGCGAAGGCTTGATGAAGGCGACTTGTATTTTTACTGCTTTAAGGTCAACCGAATAATTGCGAATTCCTGTGTGGTGTCGGGATCGAATAACACCTCTCTATTTCTTCCATGGATGTCGTAAGAGACGACTAAGGATTGTTCAGGTGCGCTTTAGGCGACAGGCTAGCTATCTGTCACTTTTCTACTTCTTTCATCTTTGCAAACCTAAAACTATGCTCGAAGTAGCTGCGAATGTGAAAAAGACATAATCATGGTTTTGTCTGTCACGTTTCGTGTGCTCTGCCTACCCCATCTGGGAACATAGCTATGGATGTGTTATATTTTTTTATGCAAGGCGTTTTTTTACACATCTCTTGTTTGAGTCTACGGGCGTCGCTATTGATAAAAGTCCATGGAAAACAGAGACGAAAATTATAATATACACAAACGATAGATAATTGTGGTAAATAACTCTTTCGTTGTCGTCTTTCGTTTCGTCGTAATAGCCGTGATAGCCCAGCGGCTCGAACTGTGGCCTCTCAAGCAGAGGGTCGTGGGTTCAAACCCCGGGCTCGCACCTCTGAATTTTTCGGAATTTATGTGCGATATCAAATTTGATATTTATCACGAGGTATTCGGTGAAGGAAAACATCGTGAGGAAACCTACACACAGCGACGAAGTAATTATACGTTGTGTGTGAAGTTCCCAATCCGCAATGGCCCCGTGTGGGAACTATCGCCCAAGCCCTCTCATACTGAGAGGAGGCCTGTGCCCTGCAGTGGGACGTACCTATATAGGCTGATGATGATGATGATGATGAACTCTTTCGTTCAAATCGGAAACTTATCGGAGGTTGTCGCATCTTTCTGACTCTGGAGGCTGAGAAATCGGTTGCTGACTTCTGTCGGACAATCGTCTTCGATAATATTATGTTGGTAGGTATACTCGTCCAGGGAATGCCTGAAAAGGATGTGGCACACACCAGAGTTATAACTGCAGCTGTATGTCACAGGTATGTACCTATTCGGTACCTATTTTCATTTTTTTTTTCATTATTTCTTTTATTACTATTTTTTCCTTTTTTCAGTAGCTTTTTGTGTATATTTTGTGATTTTACGATACTTCACTACGTTTATTGTAGCTTTTTAGTAATTTATGCGATTCATAGAAAAAGCGGGTAAGAGTGACCAAGTTTTATTCTCATATTTTATCCATCATACAATCTACCTCTCGCCATTCGTTACATTACAATGGACAACCTTTATACACCCTTTGTAAACCCGCCTATGTTCTATAATCTATGCTAATACCCATAAGGTCTATACCTACTCTCCCTAATTCGACGCCCACTTCGCTAATGAAGACTTCAGTCATTTAATTGAATATTCACGCAGTATCATTTAAATAATATGCCAATGATTACTATCACGTAATTAGCCATTGCTATGCTACGTCAATTAGGTATTATAATGAATGCTATTGCAAGAATTATCGACGAAAAATGGTTAATAAGTTCCCTAGTTTTGTGAAGGCAACACGTACTTTAAGAGTTCGCGTTCGTAGTGTTTTTATAATTAGACTAACGAAAAATTGGTAACAACAGAATAAAATATGAATTCATCAGACGGATGGGATGATGTAACTACTGAAGAGACTTTGTTTTCCGATTTTTATAGTGTTGCCAACACCTCTTACAAGAACGGCTCGCATTCAGAAATCAACTGTACCGACAGTTCTAAAGACAACGCCGATTTGGAGTACTTCAATTGGAATATATGTGCAGATTTTTTTTTACGTGACGACTGCCAGTGTGGGATTACGTTTTATCTGTCACATGTGTCCTTATTATTGCAAGCTGTGACTATGATCTTCGGAGCTGTATCCTGGACCTTGATAAAATCGTGGAAACACTTCCGAAATTTCGTGTACCTCAACGTGGTTTTAGCCGAATTCTTCGTTTCGAGTACCAGCTTTCGTCATAACACCACTGTTTTTTTAATACTAATTAACTGGGCTATTGTCGCTTCTTTTGTTTATCGACACGACTTCAGTGAAAGGAACAGAGCGTTTAAGATAGCGAATGTATTCGGCTGGTGTATGCCTTACATCGAAGATTTACTGATTGATGTGCTAGATTTCGATCCATGTTTTGTTTGTGGCATTTTGCTGTTAATCTTAGGGAGTTTCAACGTATTACTGTTCTTGCGAACACTTTTGGTTGCAGCAAAAGTTTTGATAACGAAGAGAAAATGTACTTGCTTGAATGTTTTATTAGCTATTCGAAATTTGATGTTGTCGTGGTTATTTCACGTCTTAATGCTTTTCTTCTGTGCTTGCACGGGAACGGGAATTATCTGTAATTGTATATTTTATAATGCCATCAATTCTGTATTTTTGATTCTGAACTTATTATTCTTATCAGCGAAATCTCACAGGGAACATTGGCGGAATTATATGGTGCAGCGTAGAGCAAACCTACCCGTGTAATATTGAGGAATCAACTTATTCAAATTTGGAAATACGTTGACTGTCTACGGTTTGTCAAGGAGCAGTTTCTTTTTAAAACTTGGTTACTTGTTTGTAGAATAACAATTGGTTTGTTTCACATTTTTATGAATAAAAATTCTTCGTTGTCATAAGCTCAAGCAACTAGTCGTTCCATTGACGATATAAAATATTTTTGATGTTAAAATGTCCAAGGTAGAAAAAGACGATAATAAAATTACCCAGTAACACATTTGTCATAAAAGTGCGCATGATACGCTTGAAAGTAAAAATCGTAAGCGCCAATGGCTGATAAACGATATTTTGTGAACAACGTTAACTCTGTATATCATAGTTAATCTGTAAAATGCTAATCTTAGGATATACTATTTGTGATAAATGACATACCTAATTATAGCATGTGTTTCTGTACTATGTGTAGAGAAAGACTACACCACTATACATTGTGCCGAGGTTATTGTATTGTTTTGAAAACAGTAAGTAGTTCACTAGCACATATTCTGAAGAATGTTGTGTTGAAAAACAATCAATTTAAGTACTTTTCTTCGTCACTGTACTCAATTGTTATTTATTAAACAGTGTATCAACCAATATTCAGAAATTTACTATTCTAAGTGATTTAGTACGGTTTCCAATCTGTTGGCAACCCCAACACAAATTATTTTAGTTATTTTACATTTCTTGTACTGGCAACACTGCCACAACTTTCTTTCTCTTCTCTCGAACTGTAAACTGTGTTACGTGTGAATAAAAATGATTCTCAATTCTTTCTATTTTTGAAGCAGCTTAGCTCTGAACGCAATCAAAGATTCTATCGCAAAAACACCTTCGGTAAGCTCGAAATTCTTATAGCGTGGTAGGGTACGGAAAATAATATCCATCCTGACTTTCTTTCATTTGGAAAAATATCAACAATCCGAGTTCCCACTTCTTTCACATGTAGGTACAGTCAGGAACCGGGATTGTTGAGCCACTTGCCACTGTTCGCAATTTAGACGTGTAATCAATGACCGATGTGACGGACTAGATGTCAGCTATTGGATTAGTATTACACGACCAAGTTACAAACATAGGTAAGTGGCTCAACAATCCCTGTTCGCGATGGTACATTCATCACGCCTGTAATCCCAAATGGAGTAGACAGGGCACACAAAACGCTGCATAGACAAGTCCATGACTATTTCACGTATCGTAGCCACTCCTAGCATGCATTTAGTTAGCATGCATCGAGTTAAGAGGTGAGCGAGATAAGATAAGTGAGGTAGGTACAGATCGCCTGAAGCATAAACTGATTTTCTTTAGTCTTCTCTTACAACATGAACAGAAGATATGGAGATATGTTATTTTATCTATCTATCTACACACGTCCCACTTTTTCACTCAAGAACTCATCAAACACTTATAAAAAGAGTAAAATAAAGTTACCAACAAACGCACCTAGAAGAAAAAGATTTGGAATATCGCAAAACTCCTAAACCAATAACAGTTTGTTTATCTTTAATTCTCTGGCGCCAGCCTCACGTATTTTTTCGTCCATAAAAACCTCTATTGCTTTTAATTTTGCTCCGATAAGCTTTTGTAGTGGAGCCATAACCTTTTTATAACATGAGGGCAAGAAAAATTTAAGCGCAAAAATTGTCTATTGAAGGCGGGCAGCCGGTGTGAAATGACTAACACCCCTACTACTAGTTTGCATCGTGAATCGTGAACCGCATTTTACGTAGCTATCGATAGCGAAACGCGTTTCGATTAGTTTTTGATTCAACTTGTCCATACACACATAATATTAAACGCTTTGCAGCCATCTCTAGCCAAAATTTAGGTTTAAAAATAGATGGAAGAGATAGAATAGTGACCGTTTGCTAGCCTGTTGCCTAAAACATTCCTAAACCTATTTCCTTAGTCGCCTCTTACTACATCGACGGAAGAAATGGAGAAGTTATTCTATCTCGACACCACAAAGCTAAACAACTGTACCAAAACAATAAGCCATTTCAACGGAAAAATATTCAGATCAATGGGATGGTTGAAATTAAAAATGTTCACTTCTTTAAATTATCGCCAACAGCGCAGAAAATACTCGATTCAAATCGTATACGTCGTCGCTAGCGAGAATGGTCACAACTCATGGTAATGGTAGGCTTGGATTAAAGTGTTGCCGACACCCCGGAGTCGATTATGAGTCGACTGTGCGATTCTCTAAAGGAAAAGTAAGTCTCAAAGGTTGTTATAGTTAGTACCTGTTGTAGAATTCATAAATATTGTGCGTGTTTGCGATAATACTGTATAGTCCCCAGTGACTAATTAATGTGGCAACATTTTAAGTAATGGGGGTAAGTTAGTGATATCCCCACTACCTATTTAAAATCTTGCCAAGGCAGATTCTGAGGCCTGCAATTATTAGGTAACTATGGTCAATTTACAATCTCAGGAAGTAAAATGACAAGCGCAATCATTAAATTCATCACATAATCTTCATCAATTTATCTATCATTTCATTTAACAAATGCATTGTCAAATCATATTTGTAGTGATTAACTTACAACCGCTAGTTTAAGCTTTCTCAGTCGCTCGTTCTCCTCGCAATATTGTTCCCATTGTATTATTTTATATTACTCTGTATTATTTACCTATACGATAATCCTTTTGTCAATGCTATTTGCAAAATGTAATAAAGACATCTATTAAAATTTTTCGAAAATTAAAATCTTGACAGGTTCAAGTGAACAGATTTTGATGACTCCCTATTTGTCATTCAGCCATCTGTTTAAAAGCTACGATGCCAAGACAGACGGACTCATACATTGGCATCAAACTAATAACTCTCCTTTTGAGAAGATTAACAAAATAAATCATAATCTAATAATTTTATTAATGGCGACATCTCAGTGTTACTAATCTTCGTCCCGCCTGTCGGGATGCTTGGCAACTTTAGCAAAAAGGGGGCCCTCGTCTCGAGCCTTTTTGGGGCCCGTATGTGGGCCCCGTTTTTGCTGACCCTCGCCGGGTAATGAATATATCGTATCGTTATTAACCGACTTCAAAAAGGAGGAGGTTCTCAATTCGACCTAATTTTTTTTTTTTTTTTTTTTTTTTTTTTTTTTTTTTTTTGTGTATGTTACTCGATAACTCGAAAACCCGTGGACCGATTTTCAAAATTTTTTTTTTAATCGAAAGGGTATAACTCGAAATTGGTCCCATTTGCACGACACCAGGATCTGATGATGGAATCTTGGAGAAATCGAGGGAACTCTTCAAATTTTATATGGAGATGTACGGAGTTTTCGGTAATTTGTTGATGAAGTCAAGATTTTACATTCAGTAAACAGAATACTTTCAAAATATTGCTAACTAGCTGTGCCCGCGACTCCGTCCGCGTGGAATAGTGACAAATTTCCCCCGTTTTTCCTACATTTTCCACTATTTCTTCGGTCCTATTGGTCGCAGCGTGATGTTATATAGCTTAAAGCCTTCCTTGATAAATGGTCTATCCAACACAAAAATTATTTTTCAATTCGCACCAGTAGTTTCTGAGATTAGCGCGTTCAAACAAACAAACAAACTCTTCAGCTTTATTATATTAGTATAGATTTGAAGTCGGTTTTTTTTTGTTTAAAATTATTTTAATAACATAAATGGCCGTGAGTGGGCAAAACTTGCGAGTTACAGATCGGTTATTATTACGATGTGCTGAGGTAAAAAAAATGGTTGCCTGTAAAGTCGGTTTTACGGGCGAAGATTTTACGTGACAACGTCTTTTTCTCGGTAGAATATTTATTGATTTAAGACGTTGTCACGTCAACTCCCAATCGTGACAGCTGTCCATGTCTGCGTTTGACGTCTCACATGATACCATAGAGGCTTCGCACTATCGAAGCGCCACCTCCTTAACACTGCGGGCCTCTCTCTCGTTCGGTGACGTCATCGTAACGTTACCGAGCGTTACACTTTTTCATAAGTGACTCCCAGCCGCAACCTAATTTAAGACGTTGTCACGTCAAAATGGGTGTTAAAGTATTACGTAAAGCAATTTGGGGGTTTTGTAAAAAGTCAATGCGTTAACATAATATATTTTTTTAATGAAACGTTAAGGTGCTGCGCAGACGACAGACTATGCATGACGCACTTTTTAGTCTGTGAAAACAGAACCTAAGTAATAACACGCAGTAACGCACACGACGCGCAAAAAAAATTACGTTTTCTAAAATCTTCAGAGTTACTTGTAACTGAAAACTTTACGAATGAAACCTGAACGCCCCCAACGACAATTTTCGAGTAAAGTCTGATGATTTTTTTGTGAGAACTTTTTTATATTATTATCAATTGTACATTATAGAGATTTAATTACACTATTAAGAATACTTACATCACACCAGCTATGTTCCCAAATGGAATAGGCAGAGTATACGAGATCCAAACTACATAGAGAAAACCACGACTCTAACAAATTCAAATTAAGAGGTGATTCAAGTTAGAGTCAGGTTGCTAGCCTATCGCCTAAAACCCTTACCACATCTATGGAAGAAATGTAGCAGTAGTTAATCCTGACACTATACGTCAAAATTGTGAATTGAGGAATTACGAATGTATTAAATTTTCTCATCAAGTTTCTAACTAGTACTTTGTCACGTACAATATGCGTCTAATTGCCTTAGTGCGGTTTACTGCAGAGTTGGAGCATCACTGCTTGCAAGACAAGTCTGCAATTAACCTTTCTTGAAAGACGATAATTACATACGTACATACATACATCACGCCTGTACTTCCAAGTGGAGTAGGGAGAGCACATGAAGCACTATGTAGAGGTAGATAAAGAGATGATCGTGTCATGTTTCGTTTCTACTTTTGGCATTTTTTAGGGTTCCGTAGCCAAATGGCAAAAAAACGGAACCTTATAGATTCGTCATATCTGTCTGTCTGTCCGTCCGTTCGTCCGTATGTCACAGCCACTTTTTTCCGAAACTATGAGAACTATACTAATAAAACTTGGTGAGTAGATGTGTTCTGTGAACCGCGTTAAGATTGTGACGCAAAATTAAAAAAAAAGCAGTATTATTTTATGGTTCCCCATACATGGAACTGAAACTCAAAAAATGTTTTTTCATCAAACCCATACGTGTGGGGTATCTATGGATAGCTCTTCAAAAATGATAGTGAGGTTTCTAACATCATACTTTTCTAAAGTGAATAGTTTGCGCGACAGACGCTTCCAAAGTTGAAAAAGTTGTGTCCCTCCCTCTAACTTCTAAAATAAAAGAATGATAAATCTAAAAAAAACATATGATGTACGTTACCATAAAAACTACCAACGAAAATTGGTTTGAACAAAATCTACTAAGTAGTTTTTTTTTATTAAATAAAGTTAAAATTTATCATTAGTTCGAAAATCTGTCACTAGATGGCGTTGTAATCGGTTTGTACGGAACCCTCAGTGCGGGAGTCCGACTCGCACTTGGCCGGTTTTATTTTAGATTTTAAGTTGGCAATTTTAATGGTGACAGGTTGCCTTAAAATAAGTCAACTTACATTATAGTCAAAATTCGCACAATGAAGTCACAAAGTGAGGTTGAATTTCTCATGTCTATTACATTATGAAAGTTATACAGTGAAATCACGAAATCACCAATGTCATAGCCTCCTAAGGCCTATGGTCCTACTTATAGGACTAACGTCAAAATAAGTTTGAATTTTACATGAATGACACTAAGCCTCCAATTCAAACGATCAAAATTTGGTGTTGGGCCTTAGGAGGATAGGTAAGGATGTAAAACCACCGAGAGACTCGCTCATAGTCAAATAAAACGGATCTAGGTACTTACGTTACATAATCGAGATTAGCTCGACAAGTTTCGGACCAATTCCTGACCCATCACCTGTAACTACACGCAACAACTCAATCGCACGGAAAGAGCGGCAGCGTGTAGTACGCGGCTATCCGCTGCCGTGGCGCGTAGCTCCAGATGATGGGTCACGAATTGGCCCGATAAACGTTGAGCTTATTTCAATATAGAAACGAGGTTAGATCCTATAGGTAACGACGTATTTCAGAACTCGCCAACAAAACGTAGCCTTCTAAAGTGGGTTATCTCAAGAAGCACTTTATTGGAGGGTCGTTGTACAAGTTTTCGTCCACTCACGGCAATAGTTCTTGTAAATAAAGTGGTCCATAAAATGAAATGAGGCGTGACTCTCGAAGCTCACCACCACTTGATTTACAATGTTAGACAGTAGAATACAATAAACCAATGATCTTTAAAGTTTGATCTTCAACATGCACGAGTTGAGTCGCTGTGATTCGACTTTCTGTAATTTTGCCGCCTAAAGCATACTGAAGCCTAATTCCTTAGTCACCTTTTACGACATCATCATCATCATCATCCAGCCTATATACGTCCCATTGCAGGGCACAGGCCTCCTCTCAGTATGAGAGGGCTTGGGCTATAGTTCCCACGCGGGCCCAGTGCGGATTGGGAACTTCACACACAACATTGAATTGCTTCGTCGCTGTGTGCAGGTTTCCTCACGATGTTTTCCTTCACCGAATAGCTCGTGGTAAATATCAAATTCGATATCGCACATAAATTCCGAAAAATTCAGAGGTGCGAGCCCGAGGTTTGAACCCACAACCCTCTGCTTGAGAGGCCACGGTTCGACCCGCTGGGCTACCACGGCTTTTTCGACATCCACGGAAGAAATGGACAGGATCTAACTTAGAAGCTTAAAAAACAGCTAAAACTAGTTTCGAATCGTGAAATAGTCATGGTTGTCGACATAACTTTTCGTGTGCTCTGCCTATACAAGGATGATGCATGTATGTAATATTTGAAGTTGGCAATTCGCAGGCCTTGTCTGGTTAATCATAAGTAATGTATAACTAATTAGAAGGAGCTACACTATCGAGACAAATGAACAGCGACGTGATGTGTTTACGCGTACTGTACCCTCCCAGAGTAGACCTATAGTGTATTGAATTAAGTGATTCCTGACCCATCATAGAACCTTTTTACAGTGAACGCCATAGTGACACTGCATTGCACGACAAAGGAAAACTTTGTTATGTTTATCGTGATAGTAATAATAATAAAATACCATGTTTGTTAAAAGTTAACTCTGATTATCTATTTATAGTTTTGTAACCGTTTCTAGTATTTTTTTTGGTATAAAAACTGATGAAAGAGTTATAATAGTGACAGGTTGCTAGTCAGTTGCCTAAAGTGTCCCTACCTTGACATATTTCCTTAGTCGTCTCATAAGACGCCCACGAGAGTAAGGCCCTGTGCCGACGACAGACTTTTTAGTCTGTGAAAATAGAACCTATGAAACTACATGCAGCAACGCACACGACGCGCAAAAAGTCTGGCGCACAATGCATACAATCCACGCAGAATTTTCGTGCGCCACAGACTCGATCGCACAAAAAGTCTGTCGTCTGCGCTGCGCCTAATGGAGAGGTGTTATTATATCCCTACATGACACAGACTAAATAAATGACAGATAATAGAAAAACATTTTTACTTTCCAACTCATCCCAATTGAGCATACCTAGTTAGTTCTTTTTCATTACACCATCTGTAGCAGACGAGGCTCAACTTTCGCCGACTTCAGTCTCAAATGACGCAGAACCTAATTATCTGGTTAAAACGAGTTTAAAGCAACCACGGCAGAAGTTTTAGGCAATTAGCGACTGCAGTTCGCTCTCAGTTCTGACTAAGTAGATTATAAGAGGCGATGTTATAGTTTGCTGAAATAAATGGTACTTTTGGTGCCTTTACGAGGGTGCTTGTGATCTGATGATCGCAATTTTTAAGGTTAAGGTGTGCTTTAGGCGATAGGCTAGCAACATGGCTCAGTTACTTTTTATTCTAGCCTAAAACTCAAAATTTGTGCCAAAATTGGCTGCGAAACTTGTAACAGTCATGGCTTGTAACATTTTGTCCTAATGAAAATAAAGATTAAATTTGTGCAGATTTGTATCGAATTCGAGCGGTATGTTTACTACATAACTACTGTATAACGCCTGTATTCCCTAATGGAGAAGACAGAGCTCACTAAATGGTACTTGGTCAAAACAAAGACTACTTCACGGTTTGCAGCTACGTTTGGCATAATTTCAGGTTAAAGGTTAAAACATTGATGAGAAGTGTGACAAAGACTGCAATTATAGAGATCTCTGTATGCAGATGTTATGCCTGGGGACCTAAATGCCTCGGGGGGCCTAACGTCCACAGAGAAGCTTTTGAAGTTGTATTTATGTTACTGAACGTCACAACTTGGATGTTAGCGTTTTGAACACTTTGACAATTTGACACGTAGATGACATTTCTAGAAGTTCTACTACTTCACAATAGGTGCCGCTAGGAGTCGCATCTGAAGTATAACAGTGACAAATTGCCAACTTGCGAGAAGAAATGGAGAGAGAAATGCCCTAAGGCCTTCTAAAATACCAAGGGCATTCCCAGGTATTAAACCGCTTGGTAAGTCCCGTGATTGACCAGGCTAATGAGACGTCTAAGCGCCAGATAATTGGCCAAAATCCTTCAAGGTATGCGGTACCGCAGGATGCTGCGAATCCTTAAGTCCTTAAGTAGGATCCGAGATCGGTAATCGGTTATCAACTGCGTAAAGACCATTGGATGTGTAGACGCAGTATGTAATTATACGCCTTTATAAAATACTAGCTTTTGCCCGCGGCTTCGCTCGCGTTAAATTCGGGGTATCACAGAAAAGATAACACACATACCAATTTTATAGCTTTTTACATTAAAAACTTCCACTCCTCACTTTAGGGAAATGGGGGGTTTTGAAGAGTCAAAATGTAGCCTATGTCACTCTCCATGCCCTAAACTATCTCTACCTAAAAAATCACGTCAACCCATCGCTCCGTTTAGCCGTGAAAGACGGACAAACAAATAAACAAACAAACAAACAAACACACTTTCACATTTTATATACATATTGGTACGGATATCTATGGCACGATTTCACCGACATTCATCACGCATGTATTCCCAAATGGAGTAGGCAGTAGGCAGAGCATAAAAACCGTGATGTAGACAAAACCATAAATCGTCAGTGGAAAGGAAAAAACGCTAAAGCGCCAAATTGATAAATGGCGCTTTAGCGTTTTTTCTTTTCCACTGACGAAATACTTATGACTTTCAATTTCACGCTTCGCCACCACTTGCATAATATCAGGTTGCTAGCCTATCGCCTATTAAAGCGTACCTAAACCCAACCCAGATTTAGTCGCCTCTTACAAAATCCACGGAAGAAATGGAGAGGTGTTGTTCTATCTCGAAAATACAGGATTTCGCAAAAGTATGGATTAAAAAAAATCGTTTGGTATGTACCTGATCAAAACCGTTACTTTCATTTTTAATGATTAATTTTCCGTTCATGTTTGAAAAACAACTACTATTTCGTTGGCTAGGCTATTTTACGCAGTGACGCCTGCGAGAAAATAACCAAAACTTCCAAGAATCACAAATTACAGTAACACCATACTCACATACATAGCGTATTCCCAAATGGGATAGGTAGAGCACACGAAACGCTACATAGACAAAATCTACACTATTATAAAGAGGAAAGATTTGTTTGTTTGTTTATATTTTTGTATGTTTGTAGTGAATTGGCTCAAAAAGTACTGGGCCGATTTAAAAAATATTTCACTATTAGACTGCTACATTCCTTATCCAACCGCGGGCAAAAGCTAGTCACGATAAAGAAAAAACGTTCCGTAGCCAACTCTACCATACTTTTTAGGTTTTGAGTTGGCTGTCACCTAAAGCATACATAAATCTATTTTCTTAGCCTTTTACGACATCCACGAAAGAAATGGAGATGTGTTATTCTAAATCCGTCACCACACGGATAACACTGGTGATTCCAAATCGCAGACTCCAATCCGTCAGTCGTTCGAATTACTAGAGGTTTATTTTCCCCGCAGATTTCTTCTGAACATTGGAACAAATGTTGGCCGTTGTTGAGTCCAATGTTTGTTATTGTTTAGCTGGGATCTCAATACAAATTGATTCGGAATGATTGTTTACCGAAGGACGCGACGCGGGGGTAAATATGTTTTTGATTGTTTTCATTGAGATGTCGGAGGAAAAGTACCGTCTGATCAAATAATCAAGTGTAATGAGTAACGAGACAAGATACATCCACGTCTGGTTGTCATGTTGAATTAAAAATATACAAAATAATGTACAAAACGGCCACAAATTGATACACAAACGCAATCGACGCATTTCATTTCATTAAACTAGACGCTCTGGACTTTTTTGCATCGGGAATAAAACATACATTTAAACAAAACATTTGTAAATAATTGAGATTTCTATTTATTGTTTCCTAAATTGCTGCTCCTCTACTGCTCAAAGGTTGGCTGGTAGAGATCCTTTTTGTGATAGTCCGCCTTTGTATTTTTATTTGCAGCTTATCTGTATTTTTTTGTACAATAAAAAGTTTTTTACTTACTTACAAGCCAATCAAACCCAAAACCCTCAGTCCAACCAAAGCCCTTGAGCATTTGCTCAAGCCTCGCATGCTCAGGCAGCTACATCACTCAGGATTGAGCCGTTGGCCCTCGGTAGTCGGCTCACGCGCGCCCTTCGGCCCTACATGTACTCTATCATCCTTCTGATGGAACATCTAAATTGCGGTTTAAACTGATGACCGTGTGTTTCGGGATAGAATAACACGTCCATTTCTTCCGTGGATGTCGTAAGACGCGACTTGGCTGCGATAATATATACATCACGCCTGTATTCCCGATTGGGAAAACATGGCTATTTCACGTTTGGAGCCCTATTCTAGCATATTTTTATAGGTTTTGATTTAGCACGTTTGATACTAACAGGTTACTAGCCTTCCTTAGTCGCCGCTTATGACAATCACAGAAGAAATGGAGAGGCGTCATAGTCCTGGCAAGTTCGACTTTTACCTGGAAAAAGCGAAGCTAACTTAGGTACCCCTACTTCAAACCTTGCCATGTTTAGCCGCCGGGGACCATAGATTCGTATTCCCATAATACAAATACGCTCCGTATCGCATAAACTGTGAATTATTAGCCCTAAGATATTTCGTGAAACCGAAAACACAAATAAAAGCGATTTGTCCCTAAGAGCCTGTCAAATAAACGTTGGGAGGAAACAATATTGGCTGGACGGAGGCTAAATTTCCATAAAGAATACACGAAATTTTGCCTCGACTTGGCCCCAAGGCGGTGTTGCCGATAGCTATTAGCCGGGTCCTTACTAACCCAACACGAGGCAGCCATTTTTGCGATTGTTTTGTGTGAAAATAACCTAAAAAATAAAAATTCATTTCCGATACAAACTTTTTTTGCCGACTATACTTTGTGACAACTGTACTACGTTGTCATCCACCCTAGATTACGTGCATCAGGTTTCGAGCCAATCAGACCAACCGTTGAAGAGTTCTCTCCATCGGAGACAGGCCCGGCTAGGCCACCAGAAGTCCACTACCAGAATATTAGTATTGTCATCCGAGTTACATAAGTTTACAAAGTTTTAGTTCAATCGGTCTATTGAAATTGGTTAAAATCTTTCTTGGAAGATTTGTAAACATAATTATGTACAACAAACATTCATACATACATATAAAAGCTTGTAAAAAGCGTGCCTTGTCTCGCGACGCGGCTCGGTTAGCCTGTACGCAACTATTCACAATTCTTAAATTTCGAGCACACCAATGCTTATAAAACGGTGACGGTACTGAATCGCAGTGACGGAATCCCCACCGTTTTTGAAGCATGCTCCTCACTGCTGCTCAAAATAAGCAGCTGCATCGTGATGTTCTCTATACAAAAGATTTTTGACCTGAAACTCCCAAACCGATGACACTACGACGCGTCTCTGACTCTCTGTGATTCCGTATTGAGAACGTTATTTCAAGCAGCGGTATGGGGAGCATGTGTCAATAACGGTGCGCATTATGATGCGTCACTGCGATTCCGTATCGTCACCGTTTTAAGCCGTTTTTTGGTGTGGTCGGTACTTTATTTCTCTAGTACTGGGACAATCAACAATATTGTTTTCGACAAAGACTAATAATCTGAAAGAAAACTAACATACTCACATATTTAAATCGAGATTATCTCGATATGTTTCAGGCCACGCCACAACAACAATGCAAAGTAATGTGCTGTGCCACAGCACACAGCAGCTGTGGGTAGCTGTGAACCGCCGTAAGTTATGCCAACCAGTTGCAGACAAACAAACAAGTATAATATTTCACTTTGAAGTAAACGTACCTTAGGATTTGTTCGTAACGTTAAGCTTCTCTATGGTGATTCCAAGAAGTGGCAAAATACACCTAATTATTTACGTGGAGTGCTGGAGGAAGGAGATAAGCGTAATTCTGAGTAACGAAACCTAGTCGCAAGCTTATTTCGCTTTTATACGTAAAAATACTAAAGCCCACTTAAGAAACCCTGGGAAAATTATTCGTGAAGATAAAGTAGGTTTGCGTAAAAGAGGACTGTATTCTGTGGTAGCTAGCATTATAATGTGTACAGTCGGCCAAGGAATTGGTCTACCACCTTAAGATCGACGTTTGAATGTCATGAAACAACAAGGTCTATTTCCCCTTGCCTTAAAATTATGACAGTGACAATAGCTCCTTTAACATTATTGTATTTACGTCACGTCATGTGTCACGTCAACCTTAGTGATAATTTGACCTCACAGAAACTTTAGTCAAAAGTGATAGACCACTTTCTTGGCCGACCGTACATAATAAAATATCAAACATTTTAAAACAAAAACAAAAAAAAACTTTTGTGACTACTGCTTAACTCACACACACCACGCCTGTATTCCCAAATGGGGTAGGCAGAGCACACTAAACACTACAAAGACAAAACCATGAATATTTCACGTTACCGTTGCCACTCTTGCATATTTTTGAGGTTTTGAGTTGGCAGGTACAATAGTGACAGGTTGCTAGCCTATTTCATTAGTGACCTCTTTCGACATACTGAATACCATATGGAATGTTCCATATTACTAATTTCTAAACCTAAAGACCTTTTTTTTATTATTACACGGTTTTACTTAGCTTACCCCGTTTGTTTTAGTCTTTATTCTTTGGTCTTTGGTCTTTGTTGGTTCAAATTTAGAAATTGAAATTTCACCCTCTTTCCGTCAACTGATTGATCTGAAATTTGGTATGCGCTTTTAGTTGTGGTGACAATACAATAATGTAGATTCATTGTCATTGTACATTCAAAATGGCCGCCGCTACAAAATGGCGGATGACCTAATTCTTATCTACCCCATCAATATGGGTATCAATTGAAAGGTCTTTGCAAGGAGAATACAGTGCACTATATCAAATTTAAAAAAAAAACTAAAAGCTCGAAAAAAAAAGTAAAAAAAACACTTTTAAGTAAAACGGTTTTATATACATTGATTAGACTAAAATAAAACCGTTTTACTTAAAAGTTTTTTTTTTACTTTTTTTTTCTGAACAAAATCTGCAAGAAACTGACCGCTTGGTGACCGCCGTATTTATTTAAAGGCCAGCCAACAGCCCGGGGCCCTCTTCTTATTAGCAAAGTCATTAGGCCCCTGTTTGCACTCGTGTGGCCCCTCGTGGACTAGCTACAGTTAAGGTAAATATGTCACCGGAAAATAACACATTCCGTAAGTTTATAAATTTGCTAAAATTTTTCAGGAAATTTATAAACTTCCGTAAGATTCCAAACGACAGACAAATTGTATTATTTTACGGCCGCATTTTCGTAAAATAATAAATTTAGTTTAGGTTAGGTTAGGTTAGATTATGCTAGTTTAGATCAGATCAAGTTTAGTTATGTTTACATTTTTTGTCTCCAGTTTGGAATCTTACGAAAGTTTATAAACTTCCTAGGAAATTTATAAACTTACGGAATGTGTTATTTTCCGGTGACATATATACCAATGCACGACGCCTCACCGCCCAGTAGACGACACCCATCTGTCACCTGTCTTAAAACGACATAAGGTTGCAAGTGCCGTGTATTCGGTCAGTGTCGAGCATTGGTACATTTACCTTATAGGTGATTGGTGGAAACTGTGATTTCCTGATACATTACGTCCTACCAGATCAATTGATTCCTGACCCATCATAGAACGTATTTACAATAAATGTCTTAGTGGGGACCATCTTATGATTTCTCGTTTAATAGAAAATTTTAATTTTATAAAAATTTTGTATTTTAACTTCGCTGAAAAAAAACTAATTGAAATCATACTCCAGGCGTCGTTACGTTTTTTCTTGCATTAAAAACAATGAACAAGATCTGATTGTGATTTGTTCACGTTACAAAGCCACTTAAGCCGGGTACTCACTAGCGAGCCGTAACCGTAACCGTTGCATGTACTGTAACCAAAAAAACATAGTGTGTACGTAGTTCGCGAACCTGCTGCGAGCGGTACGCGTGCGGCTCGCAGCGAGCCGACGTTTACAACGTACTCATTTCTGAACCCGTAACGTTGCACGTAACTGTAACCGTTACTGTTCCCAAAAACATAATGTGTACGTGGTTCGCGAGCCTGCGACGAGCGGCTCGCAGCGAGCCGACGATTGTCGGTTCTTGCCGCGAACCAAAGGGCGCTCGCAGGTTACAGTTACAGCTTAAGTCAATTTGAGATTTAAATTTAGAAGAAAACAAATACAGTTTTGCACTTACCACCAGCAGTCTAAACCACAATTTCCTTCACATAACTTCTCCATTCTAAGTACACCGCATTCGTAATGACATCGTGTCCAGTTGTGTTTCTAGTCCTCTTCAAACTAAAAGTCCAGCGTGCACCGTCTTCCGTCTCTCTCTTACACGTAGCTTTGACCATGAGTGAGAGAGAAACGTAGTGAAAATACCTAGGTTTTGAAGTGGAATACGTACTTGACCATTCGCCGCAGCCGGCACTGAAACGCAATGCTGGAGATTTAAAAGGTACAGTATTGTATTAATGTGCTGTAAATACTTAATTGTTTGTTTCAAGATTTTTTTTATAGCAGAGAAATTAAAACTGGAGGAGCAATAGGAGTGTTTTTAATCAGTTTTTCTAGGGTTCTGCCGTCTAGAACGAATTTAAAACTTATTGCTTCCAGCTACAAACTTACCCGAATGATGTCAGGTTTAGAATAACACCTCTCCTTTTCTTCCGTGGACGTCGTACGAGGCGACTATGGTTAACGTATTTTTTAGGCGACAGGCCAGCAACCTGTCACTGTAATTATAATGCCTCTGAACTTAAAACCTAAAATTATGTTAGAAGTTGCCACGACACGTGAAATTGTTATGTTTTGTCTATGTAGCGTTTCGTGTGCTCTGCCTACCTCATTTGGGAATATAGGCGTCATGTGTGGCTGTAATAACGAACCATAGCTAACATCGTAATCACCTCCAAATCACCCTGTATAGTAATTATTTATCTTCTTGAAACTTAAACGCGTAATTTTCATAAGAGTACAAGTGAGCACTCGTGTTCACGTATGAAAAGTAACTTTAAATACTTAAAAACCGAACGAGGCCAACATCAATCAATACTTTTACGGCCAGACCCTCAGAACCGAGACTGATCTCGAGAAAAAGTGAAACGCACACAAAATATCAACAAACGTAACTGTACGATCAAACCTTATTTTATTTACCCTTTGCGAGGAGTCCGTTCGGAGGGGTGTATTAGCTACGCTTTTTCTTTTTGTCGCACGATAACCTTTTAGTAGAGATTTTGTTAAATTTTTACCTCTAAAAGGAAATTATCGTACTATGAGTGATCAGAAAGAAGTGTGGTCTGAGAGAGGTATTGTAACAAGGATAGAGAAAGGCATGTTTCGTTGGTTTGGGCTCGTGGAGAGAATGGATGACACAAGGGTGTGTAAGCAAATCTACAAGGAAAGTGTGTTAGGGCAAGTCGATCGAGGGCGCCCTCGAAGAACGTATATTGACCAGACCAGCGCCTTCTAAAAGAGGCCAAATTAGAAGTACCTATCCGAAATCGTCGAGCGTGTATGAGGAGAGGGATGAATATGTGTGAAGCGATTGAAGTATCCCAGAATAGAAGCAAATGGCGCTCTGTTATCTCTGCCTATTCCGCAGGGAATACGGTATTATGTTTATGTATGCATGTAGAATGACACTATTGTGACACATCGCCATACGGAGCTAAGCATACTCACTGAGCATACTGGCATAGATTTAAGACACGAATTGTCAGTATTTTTTATCATTTTTCTACATTTTTTTAAACATCGAAGTCTCCAGAATAGTCCACCCAAATTGCTTATATTTTATGCGGCCCTACCCCTAACGTAAGTCTATAAGAATACAAACCACGACACGCTTAAGATCATGTACCCTTGCCCTGTTTCGGGACATCACGTACTGATAACATACACAAGGAATTGTTTTTTCTTTAGCAAATGTTTATTTAAAAAAAATTATAATAATCTGTGTGGTGTCGAGATACAATAGCACCTCTCTATCTCTTCCGTAGATGTCGCAAGAGACGACTAAAGATAGATTTAAATAATAATATGCTTTAGGCGACAGGCTAGCAATCTGTCAGTATTATACGTGCAAACTCTAAACCTAAACAAATTCTAGAATTCGGTCTATGTAGCATTTTTATGCTCTGCCTATCCTATTTGGGAATACAGGCGTGATGTATGTATTGTTTAATAAATACTTTGACATTCGACTTTACTTTAAAACATCGTCTTCAGAATAGAGCACCCGAATCGCTTATATTTTATGCGGCCCTGCCCCAAGTCTATAAGAATACAAACCACGACACGCTAAGATCATGTACCCTCTGGGAACCCTCCCCTGTTTCGGGACATCACGTA
Source organism: Adoxophyes honmai (assembly GCA_005406045.1). Lineage (NCBI taxonomy): Eukaryota > Metazoa > Arthropoda > Insecta > Lepidoptera > Tortricidae > Adoxophyes > Adoxophyes honmai. Next base: position 428,002 of record BHDV01019898.1, read on the forward strand.
CTGATAACATGTAGTTTGTTCCACGGAATTTGTTTTCTGTAGCCAATGTTTAAAAGAATTTCAATTTTATCGTACATCCTTCCAGCAAGTGATGAGATACACTCGCAGTGAACTTGATGACCAAAAACTGCTCGATATGTTTGGGATATTGTTCGGAATAAATACACGTGTAATGCAATGCTAGTGTTTCTTACAGTTAAGAGGATAGGAGTCGCACCACTTCTCCATACAAACGTAGTCCCCTGTTTATCGATATTCTAAATAAAAAATAAAAAAAAATAAAAAAAATTGAAAATCGATAAAAGCAAATCATAGGGGCATAGCCACAAGAGATACAAAAATGATGTAAAAAAAAATTTTGCTCTAATGTCATTATTCACGGAGAAAACAGGGGACTACGTTTGTATGGAGAAGTGACGCGACTCCTATCCTCTTAATGCACAATAAGTTCAATTTGTTAACCAACAATGTTGGTAAAAGACATAATTATCGGAGTAATTTTAACAAATTGAACCCAACATTCACTTCTTTTAACTTGAAATTTCTGTTTTCACTATCAGATACCAGATAGGTTAGACCAGTGGTGTGGTGTCGGGTTAGAATAAGGCCTCCCCATTTGTGTGGATGTCGTAAGAGGCGACTAAGGAAATAGCTTTGGGTATGCTTTAGGCGACAGGCTAGCATCCTGTCACTATTATACTACATATTCCATCTGTTTTCAAACCTAAAATTACGCTAGAAGTGGGTGCAAAGCGTGAAGTCATGGTTTTGTCTGTCACGTTTCGTGTGCTCTGCCTACCCCATTTGAGAACATAGGCGTGATCGTATGTATGTATGTATGTACAAAACACCTGTGTTCCCAAATATGGTAGACATGACACCTATGTGTCATAAGTTCTACTTGACATTATAAAACCATGACTATTTCACGTTTCCTAGCCACATAACCATCATTTAGCACATTAAGCATTACTGTAAGGTCAGCCCGCGTGGTGTCGGGTTAGAATAGCACCTACCCCTTTCTTCCCGTGGGTGTCGTAAGAGTCGATTCTGGGAAAGGGTTAGTGTATTGTGGGCGATGGGCTAGCAACCTGTTACTGCAATATCACGTTCAACCATCTGGTTACTCTTAAATTGCTAAACGTGGCACTGGATTTTTGAATTCATGTGCTCTGCGTACCCTTCTTGGGAGTGCAGGTGTGAGAATATGTACGTATGTAAGGTCAGAAGGCTGTGTTAAAAACCGACAAGCCAGAATTACTTAGCCAAATGGGACGCCGCTGCTCACACGACTTGATTAATAAGGCCCGCCTGCCAGCGACGGGGAAACAAAGCCTTTTTGACGAGACGCAGATAGCCCAGAAGGTGCACTTGGATATAAACGACAATTTCATTTTCGAGCGTTTCTAGCAAACTATCTGCCAACTGTACAGTCAGGGAAATTGGATGTTTAGCAGGTTGAGATACTTTTAAAATTGGCCTTATTACTATTTCCAGCTAGTTGCATGACATAAATACTCAATATTCAACTTCATGGTGAAGTTTGTCCTATAATGCGAACAAATTATGAAGGCAGTCAACATGCTAAACATTCAGATTCCTTGACTGTACATTAGGATCTCCCTCGAGATCCCTAACATTGTTTATCGTAAAAACATTTGCCCGAACTGTTTTGTCAATTCAAAAATAGTTGGAAATCAAATAGGTTAGGTTAGGTTAAGGGAGCGAGGGATACGAGCGGACCGTCAAAACAATCTTTCCTGAAATAAAATGTTACAGAAAACTAAAGATACGGCATATAAATGTTAGGACAAATGATAAACCGAGTTTCAGAACAGATAAGCTTGAAAATGAACATGAACAAGACAAAATCGCAAAACGTGTGTAAGCGTCCGGCCTTAAGGGCGGCCACATACGTTTGAGATTCCGTCCGGAAATATCGATTCGGAATTTCGTAAATTTATACATCACACGTTTCAATTACAAATACGGGATTCTGGCTATCATATGGAATTCCTAATCAGATTTAATTTCGATCGGAAAACTACTGTTTGTATGTGGCTGGTCCGTAGATTTTATGGAATGACTGCGTTTGAAATTACGAATCGAAATTTTTAGAATTCTGAGTGTATGTGGCCGCCCTAAGCAGCGGTAGAAGAAAAATATGGCCCCTCTGTTCTATTCTACCACCTCAGTTACATCAGCGGCGAGTCCCGACTCATTTGTTGAGTTTGACGGATGCACGCCGTCACAGCTGGCGACAGTTTGAACTTGCCAACGTCTTACGACCTTTTAATGGCGCGGGGCTTAAAAATGTTCGTGTTCGCTTCTTGTAACATATTAACGGAGACGTAAATGTAAAGTGTAGATAGGTATTTGCTGTTCCGCTTTTCTGTTACTTCCGTGGATGTCGTACCTAAAAGACGATTAAGGCTAACAACCTGTCACTGTAACGCCCCAGCGCCACATGCGTCGAATAGCCGAACTAAACCAACCTACATCGCGCCAACGAAGTTTCGAGGAACGGTTGCATAAATACAACTTCCACCTTCCTCTTTGTGGACTTCGGTCCCCAGGCATAACATCTCTCTATTTGAGTATTTCCCACACTATTCTATTTATCATCTTTAAACCTGACGTTATGCTAAATATGACTACGGATCGTAAAGCAGTTACATTGTTTATTTCCTTTTGTCGCCTTTTACGTTACCCACGGGAGAAATAGAGAGGTATTATTCTAACACCTCACACACAGGGTTTTTATCATGATATGTAAACATCTCGGGTTGGTAGATCAGCTATCGCGCGGGTCGAGGCTCCACCGTCTGTGTCGATGCAAACCAAGTCAGAGATAACAAGGGACATGGATGTTAAGTGAAAATATATGGATAAGTCACGATTTCGAAATCGAAGTTTAACCATAACCATTTTACCTTCTTTCTGCTGCTCTATATCCGTAAACACGTTGTAGATTGCCGACTATTTAGTATTTCCCCGGTATCTATTCAGTAGGTTCCTTTACGCAAACTCGTTATAATCCCAGTAACAAGAAGCCTGTGATTGAGGAGCTCGTTTACAGGACGCGTCTCAATGTCGGCGCAAAGGCCGCCACCCGAGCCGGACTGATTGCCCGGTTGCTACCCGGGCCGGCGTTGCTACGCGACACTAGCGACTTATAGCCTAAGCGGCAGCGCCGACGACATTTTTTTTGCATACTAGTCTGCGGCGCACAGAAAGTCTGCCTGGATTGTACGCATTGTGCGCGAGAATTTTAGCGCGTCGTATGCATTACCGCATACAATTCCATAGGTTCTATTTTCAAAGATTAAAAGTCCGTTACGGACAGTCTGTCGTCTCGCAGGGCCCTAAGTGTGACAAGAGGTACATGTTAATAAGCTATGTTTACACCAGTGCGCTAAATCAGTGCGTTTTCATGTTCATATTGCATGAAGATTCGTAGTTATCTTAAGTTCCAGGTACCACTCGAGCCAGACTGATTGCCCGCGGTTGCTACCCGGGCCGGCGTTGCTACGCGACACTAGCAACTTGTGGCTTTAGTGTGGTAATAAGCATGTGTATATCACGCCTCTATTCCTAAATGGGGTAGGCAGAGCACACGAAACGCTAATAAAGCCTCGTCCTGTCAAAACAAATTTAAACTTTTCACAAATAAACATAAAATTCTAATTCTCATCATTACAGATAAAAACTGGATGTTGGGCAGAACGTGGATAAACAAAAGAATGACTGTTTCAAGTTTCGTGGCCACGTCTAGCATATTTTGTTAGGGTTTGAGTTGGCAGTATAATAGTGACAGGTTGATAGCCTATCGCCTAAAATATCTACGTATTTCCTTAGTCGCCTCTTACAGTCATTACAACTCAATGACAAGACATGTTTAGTTTAAATTGAAGAGAAACTTATTGGTCATTTCAAATTAACGGTTGTAAAAACTAACTTAGGACACATACATATACATACATATTCTCACGCCTGTATTCCCGAGAGGGGTAGACAGAGCATGAATTCAAAAATCCAGTGCCACGTTTAGCAATTTCAGGGTAATTAGATGGTTAAACATGATATCGCAGTGACAGGTTGCTAGCCCATCGACCACAATACACTAACCCTTTCCCAGAGTCGACTCTTACGACACCCACGGGAAGAAAGGGGGAAGAACTAATTTAGGAAAGGTTAAGATAAAATATGTTCCTTCCGTGGATGTCGTAAAACGCGACTAAGGACGTGTACTGTGTACCTAAGCATACCTATTAGCCACATTGCACGACTGTAAAGGACGTGGGACACCTTTAGTAGAAAGTTTTCCAAAGAGTAGTAATACCCCGTGTGGTGCCGGGTTAGAATAGCACCTCCCCCTTTCTACCCGTGGGTGACGTAAGAGTCGACTCTGGGAAAGGGTTAGTGTATTGTGGGCGATGGGCTAGCAACTTGTCACTGCAATATCTCGTTTAACCATCTGGTTACCCTGCAATTGCTAAACGTGGCACTGAATTTTTAAATTCATGTGCTCTGCCTACCCCTCTTGGGAATATAGGCGTGAGAATATGTATGTATGTATGTATGTAGTAATAGCATAGCGATAGCAAGCTTAGTTGGTAATGAAGGTAAACCGCAGCCCGTAGGTTCGCCGCGTCATCGCGCCTGATTGAAGTCTCAGATTACTGAGGCTCAGAGAGTCCACATGTTTAGTGGAATGTAATATCTGTACTCCCAAATGGGGTAGGCGGAGCACACGAAACGCTACATAGACACACCATGACTGTTTCACAATTTGTGGCCTGCTTTTGCATATTTTTTTAGGGTTTAAGTTGGCAGTCTGCTAGTCTTTGGCCTAAAATACACCTTAAGGTGGTTGCTCTTCCATACTAATTTCCATGCACATTCC
>BHDV01019899.1:0-28888 GCA_005406045.1 Adoxophyes honmai
CCCCCCCCCCCCCCCTAGAATTCGTTAGAAACGGTTCGGGGGCCCCCTAAGCTTGAGGGCCCCGGGGCACTGCCCCGCCTAGCCCCTTGGTAGCTACGCCCCTGACGAGAGAAAATGATGAACTTAATTTCTTCCCAATAATCAATGTAAAGACTGTGCACATGGGTTTCTTTTAGTTGCTTTTTTCTGATTTTTAGTGAACTCTTATCGGTATTGCCATGTTACATTTTTACCAACATTGACACGTCAAGAGTAAAAGAGATACTTCAAAGAAAAGGACAATAATTATATTCTCAACTTTTCCTCGATTACACGTTCACAAGTTTTAAATATCTGTCAATAGATGGCAGTACGATGTAAAAATCCCTTTGTCAATTATTACCAACTAGCAACTTTAGGTCAAAATTTAAAGATAATAAATATCGGTCTGGGAGAAAATAAAATAATTATAAGAATACCTAAATAACATCATCGCCTAAATTACCAATCAGGATAGGTAGCGCAAATGAAACGCTAGACAAATCAAAGCCTACTTATACTAACTTACGTTTCGGAGCGAGTTTTAGCACAATTTTTAGTTTTAAAGTTTTAGTATTGTGTTATTAGTCAACGATAAACTACTAATGATGAATAATAATTATATCCGTGCTTAACTAACATATTAACTAACAATAACAAATATTCAATCGTAAGCTTAATTAGAGAAACGAGATTTGCTATTATAAAATTTTATCAAAATAGTGACAAAATTTATAATTTTGGTTTCTAGTTCTAGTTAATTCTTGACAATTTTATGTATCATCATCATCATCAGCATCATTATCATCATCATCATCATCAGCCTATATACGTCCCACTGCAGGGCACAGGCCTCCTCTCAGATTATGTATGTTGTTACTTATTTAATTCATTCGGGCTGTTTTGGCTGCAGTGGCAGTGGCAAATGTCAAAATCTATTTTGCGGATTAATTCCAAAAAACTCAGATCCAAGTTGAAATTCAAAACCACGTCCCTCTGTATGTGAGCGCAAAGTTAAGTTTCCGCTAGGCAACCACAATCCCTACAGTAAATAATATTTAAATAAAATTCCACAGAATAAAAATACTCGATCATTTTGCACAACGGAAACCGATATTGTATCGAATACTGCCGATACAGGCCTTTCTGTACACATTACTTTTTTATTCTTTGACAGCTCCACCATAGATAACGCCCACGGTTTTCCCGCCAATTCTCGACACACGTCGATCAAAGATGGCGCCCAGAATAGAGTCTTTGATGTCACCGAATCGAATTACAAAAGTAAAACCAGACGGAAGACGAAATAAACATGTTGCCGTTTGGTTTTGATTTTACTGGAAATTGCTTGTTTGATGCGCTTTCTGTTCTATTTGAATTAAATTACAATACCCGGAATCTAACTTGAGAAAATTTTACATAAAATCTTAATTTTAATGTCACAGAAACAACTTTGTTACAATGTTCAGACAAGTTTTTTTTTTTTCAGAGGAAGAATTCGTTTATCGTTGGCTGGTATGGGTAAAAATTCGGGCGTTTGAACCGCTGTCATTATTCTCAACACTTTTTTTTATCAGATACTGTTGGAAATGTGTATTATTATTAGTGTGTACCTACCTATTCGCAAGACATAGACACTATAATTATGACACACTTATTATACCAATTTCTAAATAAATCTAATAAAAAAAGTGTTGAGAATAATGAGAGCGGTTCAAACGCACAAAATATTTACGGGTAAATATTTGGGCGTTTAAACCGCTGTCATTATTCTCAATACTTTTTCTATTAGATTTATTTAGAAATTGATGTAATAAGTGTGTCATATAGTGTCTATGTCTTGCAAATAGGTACACACTAGACTATTATATACACATTTCCAACAGGATCTGATAAAAAAAGTGTTGAGAATAATGACAGCGGTTCAAACGCCTGAATATTTACCCTTACCCGTATAGACACGAAGAAAAAACAACGTGGTCACTAAATCTTCAAGAATCTTTAATTTTTTACTCGAAACAGAGATTGCGAAGCGAAATATTTTCACTTCACTGGAACTATTCCGTATTTTGTAACATTCTTTTATTGACTCGTACGAATGCATTCACATTTTAATTAATTGATTTCATTTTGGCTGACAAAACAACGAAAAGTAGTTTCTTGTGTAAAAAAAAAATATCCACGAAATTCTGCAAGATAGTAAATAATTAATACCAACATTACTTAGATTATAATGAATTCCTGTCACTGTCACTTCAAGTGGAGCTGAAATACGTTGACACCCTTCTTCAATCTTCTCTAACTTGGTTGGGATATCCCTACCAATTTAAAAATAGAAAATAAAACATTTACCTTAAAAAAACCAGTTCCATCCCCCAGGTAATTTCAGCATTTTTATTTTAAGAATGCGAGCAATTAACCGTAAAACTTAAATGTAACGGAACACCGGTTAGTTGATACTTTCCCCTCTCTAATGTCAAATTGATTGCCTCGGAAATACACAAATCACCATTGAGGATATAACCTATAGAGTACTAATGTCATCTTGGTTGTTCGGAAATTATTCCGCAAAACAATTGAAGACCTCGCTGTGCTCTTATTGGCCGGCCCAAGATCGCGTGCCACACTAGAGTTGGGCAAGTTTACAAATGTATCGATAATATCGATATCGATAATAGTAATTTTTTACTAATTGTCCTGGAAAGCAATTTTTAAAACAAGCTCACCTCTATGTCTTCACTCATCGTTCAATATTAATATCGCTCTTGTACAATTATAAATGAAATGTAAACCACTTTTAAAATAAAAAATTATAAAATTCACCAACAAATTTAATTCCTTACCAATGCAGTCATCTTTTGGTTTATTGAAAAAAAAAATGCTAATCTGGACCGAGATAATAAAATAAAACTGTCAAAAAATTAAAAAATACGAAATTTTTTGTCAAGGTTACCTACTGTAAACAGTGAACTGTTTCGTTAAATGAATCTAAAATAAACCTACTTTCAATCACAGCGGATTACAGCTAATTTAATTTAAGTGAATACAATCAAAACTTTACAAAAATGATTGTTATTGAAAAATACAAAAAAGCAGTTTTTTTCTAAATAAAACCCGCGGGGACACTGGACTGTAATTGTTAGCAGTGGAAGACTTCGGCCCCTCAACACGAACCTCGAAAATTGATTTGATTGATTGATTGGCCCAAGATGATGCTAAAAGTGGCTGCGAAGCATGAAATAGTCATAATCATGAATATGTCTATTTCACGTTTCGTGTGTTTTGCCTACCCCATTTGGGAACAAAGGCGTGATTTTATGTTATGTTAACATTTATTTAATTCGGCACCGTAAAATACGAAATACTTATAAATATCGATACATCATTTGATTATTAACAGCGCAACTCTAGTTACACTGTGTATTGACAGAATGAGATGAAGTAATGGGATGACACCTAGGTGAAAGTGAGATGCATAATTATGTGTCATTTTGAATGACCAGTTAACTTGAGCTGCACTAAAATGAATATAAATTGAAAAATGCATGTTTACTGTTAATTACCGGTTAAATGTAACACCGTTTGTTTTCAAATTTGAATTTTTGCCGTTTTTACCACACCAACGAATGGAACAGTACGTCATTACGCAAGTATATTAATTTACATCTAGAAATATGAGGAGTTGCACGCAGATCTGTTGTTGGCTCCATACAGTTTCTGTGACAGTGACACTACACGTTAGTATATTGAAATAAACAAACATTTGCGGACCGGGGTTGCGAACATTGTTTCTCTATAGGTTCTATCCTCTATGCAAATCACCAATCAGATACATTTTGTTCTTTTACAGTTAAAACCATTAAAGCGGCGCCACTGTCTTAAGGAAACCTTAAATAATTTTTAGTTCCTAATATTTCCGCACGCAAATAAAAGTTTGTTCATCATACCGAAATACTTGTTGAACTGTGACGACCTCTTTAAACCACCTATTTAAAAAAGAAAGAAATTTCACCCCACCAACTTAAAAGATCCTCTTCAGCCATTCATCTCCTTAATCCCTACAGTTCTTGATAAAATGGATGCAATAACCAGTAATTTAGGCCTAGTGGATGTATCAGTTGTGGTAGTTTTGAGAGATCAGGTTACTTTGGTTCCTATTTCGGGCAACTACTCATAAATTTCAGCCGTCGTTCGTGTCGTCTAAATCATTTTAACGCCAAAACTGAGTTTAGATGATGTTTCAGGCCACTTTAGTTGATACGACACGATCACGTCACGATTTGAATGATAAAACTTTCGGCTGGAAGACTGACTAGCATAAAATGCACAATTTTTTATTGTCCAACACACAGAAAACGCAACCACGCGCGTTCATGCAGATTACGTATCTACAAGCAGAGAAACACGCATCCCCACGCGTGGATGCGGGGCGACGGGGCGAGACGCAAGGTATAACACACCTTGGATTTACGTGCGTTTGAAAATGGATCTCAACGTAGATTCACGCCGTAAATCCACAAAACGCAAACCGCGTAAGTGCGTAAAAAACCAGCACGATAATGCAGATGCAGGAAGATGCAGAACGTCTAGTGTATTTAAAACAATGATGGATTCGATATCGATTTCGTTTGCGAATTAACGCGGAATTGTATGGAGACTTGTCGACCGCGGCAGTTGTGTAAACGTTCCGCTAGCGGCACTGTCTTAGTTTCAATACAATTTTGCGATAACTCGCAAACGAAATCGTTATCGACTGCATGATCATTTTACACACACTAGACATACCAATGTGATTGGCGGAGTGCGAAACTAGAGCTGCGTGAGGGCTGCGTTGGATGCGTAGCCAGCAGTGTAGGTTGGACTGTAGTCACCAGGCATGGAGGTTAGCAACATGCTAGTGGTGCACAGTGCCGTAAGCTACTCTACTCTGCCGTATGCTCTAAAATAGCATGCTAAAAAGCGTGCTATTGAGTATGCTCAATAGGAGCATGCTTATGAGTAGTTTACATTTGCTAGAAATAGGCATGCTAGTTTTAAGTATGCTCCTAAATAAGCATTCTCAAATGCTGTTTAGACGCGCTTAAAGCACGCCCCTAAGCTTCCACCCGCGCCGCAGTTAGCATGCTCAAAAATAGCACGGCTATCGATTTTCAAGCAAACTCGAAATGAGCATGCTAATTTTGAGCAACATTCCGACACGCATGCTACTAAGTAGCAACTGCACAATAGAAGCATGCTTTCATGGGCTAGCAACCTATCACTGCAATATCACGTTTAATCATCTGGTTACCCTGTAATTGCTAAACGTGGCACTGGTTTATTCAATTCATGTGCTCTGCCTACCCCTCTTGGGAATACAGGCGTGAGAATATGTATGTATGTATGTATGTATGTATTTCATGCTTGAAATGAGCATGTGTAACAGTAGCTTTAGTCTGGCTTGCTGTTGGGAGCGTCGTGTAGTATAAACACCCCGACGTCTAGCCAGCCAACTTCTCGACCGCAAACTGACAGATGTCCCGTCCACCCCGGAGTGAATACGCCGCCGAAATTACAGGACTAATTTAGATTTCAAACGCTTAATTTTAGTGGGTTTTAGTTCAATTGTATTATTAGCTTTTGCCGTCTCTGATATTCAATTTGTTTTAGCCCTTTTGCGCAAATTATCCTTGCGCTTTTTTTTCCAAAAAAGTTTGTGTTATACTCTCAATAAATTTACTTATTATTTTGACACTTGCTACCAAATTACCCCAGAGGGGATCTCTGCGAGTTAGCCTTCGAGCGATTGAAAAAATTTTGGGAACGTGTAAACGTACCAAAAAAAAACAAAAGTTAAGGAGATAAAACTTAACTTGAAACTACTTAAACTAAAGATAAAAAAGTTTTGTATAAGTGAGTTACTGTAGTTATTTACTAATACTAGATTGTTACTAGGTAACTAGAAGAAAATAAAGTCAAAATCAATTCAACTGTTGAGGTTGGTATTAAGCTCGTCACGGTAAGATATTCTGTTACAGAACATATATCTGTCAATATCGCTCCCTATACAATTTCAATGAGCCACCACACACTGCGCAGATTTACCGTCAGGTATTTTTTGACATCGACATATGGAAAAATGGCATTTATACGCAGATCAAATATTATCGTATATGCGTAGTCTGTGACGGGCTTAACACGGAAAAATTGACAGCTCAACGTCGAGCTCATCCACAAGTTAAGTTTCCAACGTTAGAGAATAAAACCACATTCTCCATGGCTTTACAAGCCAAAGAGGTTTCAGTTGTCGGCGAACTTCAAACCCTATCATAATTTTGTCGCAGCCGCGTTCAATGGGAAATATTCGGAGATAGACAAAGGGTAAAGAGCATGTTTAATTGAGATGCTCCGAGACTAGGCGGAGCATAAGAGCGTTCTTTGTCGGCAATAGTTTGGTAGTACCTTTAAATGGCCGACTGTCACACCGTTGCGTAACCTACGATGCTATTTTATCGCACTAAACTTGTCAAAAGTAGGGTCGAGCTGTCAAAAAACTTCGCACAAAATGATTCCGTGTAGTGTCAGGTTAAGAATAACAGCTCTCCATTTCAGTAGACTGCAAATTGCTACGGAAATAGCAATATTATTACTATTATTTATTATTCATTGTTCTTTACACATGTGACAGATACTTAATGGCTAAATACAGCTAATAGACATAGTTGTGTCTATACAGTGTGCTCTACTTGACCTGCCCCATTTAGGGATTCAGGCGTGATGTTTGGAGTAGGCAGAGCGTACGAAACGCTAAATAGTCAAAATGAAGCCAACTTTATTTCTCGTGGCATTCAGTACTTATATTTTTTATGTTTTAGGTTCACAGTGACAGGTAGTTGAAGTCTGTCGCTCAAAATATATCTGCCTTTATTTTCTTTCGTTTTATTTCTATTTATTTTTATTTTTTTAGTCACCTCTTACGATATCCACAGAAGAAATGAAAAGCTGATATTCTAAACGCGACACCACACGACTTTTTTACTACTTCTCTAATATTACGCATCGGTGTTACCACGGGTCGTTTAATAAAACTCATCAATTACTCGCTCATTGTGTCGCGCGGCTTTGTATCGTGTGAGAAAGAGAAAAGCGATTCATTAATATCTTTCCGGCACGCGCGAGCGGTGAAGATGGCACGGGTTCCGTCGAGTTTTTTATGGTATTATGGAAAATAAAATAAAAATCTTTGTTCCATTCTTTCTTACAATAAAATACAATTATTCTATTAAATTTTTATGCCTGAGCTAGAAAAAGAAAATAAATTAAAAACGCATAGGTGAATATCTTATAAATTAACACTTGCATGTAATGCAATGGATCTTAAAACATAGGAATTAGTTTTAGGTTTGCTTTAGGCGACAGGCCAGCTACCTGTCACTATTATACTAGCTCATCTGTTTTCAAATCTAAAATTGTGCTAAAAGTGGCTGCGAAGCGCCAAATTGTCATAATCATGGTTTTGTCTCTGTTACGTTTCGTTTGCTCTGCCTACCCCAATTAGGAACATAGCCATGGTTGTATCTGTCTTTTTATCTGTCAATCGCCCGAAGGTTAACTGGCAGATAACTCCTCGGGGATAAGTTCGCCTTTGTACATGAATCTTAGCATCCTGCGATCGAGTCTGCAGCGAACAAAGTCTGCGTGGACTATATGCATTGTGCGCCGGACTTTTGCGCGTCTTGTGCGTTACTGCATACAATTCCATAGGTTACATTCACAGACTAAGAAATCCGTCGCAGATAGTCTGTTGTCTGGGAAATACTCGGGAGATTTCCCTGCTCCCCACGGACCCCCAAAGCTGGCAAATTGACTAGCATTCCTAATCGATTTGTATCACAAAGAGCGGCTAATTGCGAGGTTTATAGTTATTCTGTTATTACACGCGCCCTGATTGGGTACAGTTGGGCGCGGAATGCGTTGGCTGTTTGATTTCTTTTCATTGTTATATCACATTTTTTTTTAATAGCTCTTAAACCCAAAATTACTTATACTAGTACCAAAGTACCAATGTATTGTATTATTAGGCTTCATAATCTATCACAAAAATACGAAAAAAAATCCTGTTGTACTCAATCATCCTTAAAATTAACTGCACGATCGTGCGGGCCAGGAATCAAATATGAAATGCACGATCGTGCAAATTCATTTAAATAACAGTAAAAACTCAATAAGACACACATTTTTATCATTATAAGCATATTGTTTTATATTAATAATTATATCAATTTATTATCTGGTTACCCTGAATTTGCTAGACGTGGCACTGGATTTTTTGAATCCATGTGCTCTGCCTACCCCTCATGGGAATACAGGCGTGAGTATATCGTCCTATCCTACGAAAAGAGCCACAATCGCCATAGTGGCTTTTTTCTTTTATTGCAAAATCAAATTCTACGCCTCAAGTTACATAAGATGACATCAAAATTTTATGTAAAATCTTATTTTATTACATAGTAAATTGATTTTTTCAAAAAGCCACAATTGCATTCGGCATATTTTCAACGCGGAAAAGAGCCATTAATATATTAGTGTCCTTTTTCGTCGTGCGATTCTGAGCGATGCGAGCAGGAGTAGAGGGCGTAACCGCCGTTACTCCCGTACTCGGCGGACATCGGCGCGTGAGCAGTGTGAGTGATGTGACATTCTGACAATATAAATTTACGCTTAGAAGTTTGTTAACTGTTTGTAGGAAATACAAAACGAATCGTCGAGGCCAAAAGCTATTAATAAATGGTCACAAAAACCGATGAAGAACAAAAGAAAAATGTACCGAGTAACTAATATTAAATGAATTGTAATAATTCAATCATTATTTGTATCAAATTTTGTACTTTTATTACCTTTACATATTTATAATTAATGTTTAAATAAAATTAACATGATTTGTGTAAGAAATTAACAGGTTTTAATGAAGTGATGTAAAATCCGATGATTAAAGCCCTAACGGTAATTGTGGCGGTTTTTTACGGAATTGCTTAATTTCTGTTGTATGGCGAACGTGTGGCCACAATGACGTTTGTGGCCTTTTTCTACGTACGAATTTTGTTTTATCTCGTATTTACTAAAATTAAAGCATTTCAGGACATTTTTTGGATGGATTACTAACTATACAAAGTAATTAAAACTATTTTTTTACTTTTTTGATAATAATGTGTTTTTCAAGGCGTCAGTTGAGTTTTTCTTTTCAGGCCCTAATGGCAGTTAGGGCTTTTTTCCGGTATAATGTTGCTTGCATTTCCGGTTGTTCTTGATATTATATACTATTTCATTTGCTTTGTGAGGCTATGTATTTGCACGAGCTTTTTTATACACATACACACCTCTCGCGTCTGTACTTTTTTGATAATAAAGTGAAAAGGGTTCTTGTAAATTTTAAATAATTCATCGACTGGGATATTTATTATAAGTATATAAATTCTTTCCATGATATTATCCATAGGTATAGTGTGTGATGATCGTTCAAAAACATTTTTTCAAGTCATTCAGGTCAAATTCATTCGAGCGTGAACAAATAGACAAAACTACACATTTATAAATAGTGTGAGGCATGTTTAAATGTAAACTAATTTTATATCAAACTTTTCAGAGAAAAAAAATAAGAGTATCCCTTGCCTCCTGGAATTGAGAAAGAGCAGAATTTACTATAAGAGAAAACTAAATATTTACAACCTGACTGTATTTATTTGAATTAGTCAAAAAACTTGGGAATTGTTACATGTAGACTGAAGTTACGACTAAAAAAGGTGCAAATGAAATAAGCAGTGGTTTATAAAGGTATATTGCTTTGTTCTGAACAAAACAGAAACCGTTTCATATTTTTTGCTTTTTATATGGTTGAAAAATATGACACTGAAAACATCACACACAGATTTCTCGAGGTAGGCCATATGCAGAAACAATTTATACTCTGGATCAATGGTTTAATCTGGTAAGGTGGGCTAAAACTACAGGGGAGGCAAATAGAGTAAAAGAAATGAAGTTAGAAGACATTTTGAATTTTCGTGACCTACTAAATGGAAAAAAATTGACAAAAAACAAGGACGGTGAAAAAGTAGCGTAGAGCAGGGTCAAAGAAGTGAAAATAACCAAAGTAAGGTGTAAAAAATTTAAGACTCAGAAATGATAAACATTCTTAAAATGTCAAGAAGGAACAAAACGTTGTTGTTACAAATGTTAAAAGAGCATTAGCATTACAAACAAAACAAAGATAAACTAAGTATAAAATCATCACCTCGTGAAGACTAACTATGCAATTATGTTAACTAGCAAAAGCTGATAAAAAATCATAATAGCTAAAGATAAAAATTAAAAGAAATATTCAAGTAAATGAGTACTGAGAAGATTTCAGTTTATGTTTTTATGCCTTATTTTTATAACTATGTGTAGATAAATATATTTTGTTACCAATATATACATACATAACGTCACGCCTTCTTCCCACAAGGGTAGGCAGAGACTATTTTGTTCCACTTGCTACGATCCTGACATAACTTTTTTGCTTCATCCGCATTCATTTATCTCCTCATATACATGCTCGTCGGTTTTGGGTAGGTACTCTTGAGTTGACTTGCTTCTAAAACGATTTGCTCACGGAACGTACGTCTAATGACCAAACCAACTAAACATACCTTTTCTATCCTAGTCACTATAGGTATCTGCATAAAGAAACAAAGTAGATACCAATTTATACCCAATCAAATTAAAACTAAAGTTAGTTTTAATACGTTCATTGTTTGAAGAATTATTACTATGGAGTGCTAAATAATTAGCATCAGTATTAAAAAATAACCAATTATATTACTTTTTTTATTTTCAATTAATATTTTATGATACATATATATTGTGTTAAACCAAAATTAAGCATTTTTACATAAGTAACTAGTACGTATTCAAAGAATAATTTTTGAAAAATGGTCATAATGGCACTTGTGGCCCTGAATTTTCCGATGATAAAAGGCACAATGTCGGTAATGGCTCCCTTACACTGATTTACTCCGGCGAAAAAGGATTTAAGGGACAAAATTTTATTACAAAATGTAGTTACGAGCATAAATCAAAATTTAATAGGACCCTAGAACACAATTCCACATAACCTAATTGCCAAAACATTTTATTTTTAATTATCTTTTTTAGGAAACACAAAAATGCTTCTCCTGAAAAGTTGGCATTTTGCAATTGTGGCTCTTTTCGTAGGATAGGACGATATGTATGTATGTATGTATTATCAGATAATTATATCCTAGAAACCAACATAAACTCTCTATGAAAATAAATCACAATAAAATAAACAAAGTATTTTTGAACAGCCAGAATTACTAAAAAATAGGTTTAAATTGGCTTAAGCGACAGGTTAGCAACCTGTCACTAATTATACTAGCTCTTCCCTCTGTTTTTAAACCAAAAATTATGCTGAAAGTGGCAGCGAAGTGTGACATAGTCATAATCATGGTTTTGTCTATGTCACTTTTCGTCTGCCTTCCCCAGTTGGGAATACAGGCGTGATTGTATGTTTGTATGTACTAATAATTGCGGTACAGTCAGCGTCAAAAGTAACTGACAATTTTAGTACTGAGTTACGTCAAATTCTATACTAAAATTATCACTTACTTTTGACGCTGACCCTACATGAAGGTTCGATTCTGAGAAGCAGTGAATGCGTTAAAGTGAACACTTCTTAACACTTTTATCCAAGACAGTACACTGGCATGTAATTCGGCCATGGCAAATAAAATCCTAACTGTTAGTCTTTACTCAGCTAATCGTCGTTTAACTGGCTGGTCAAACGACGTTTAAACGAGTATGGTTATACTAGCCTTAACGAGGTAGAGTGATTTTGGTAGAATCCAATAGGTAGGTGTACATACATACATATACAATCACGCCTTTCTTCTCAAATGAGGTAGACAAAAGTAGAAGTGGCTGCGAAGCGTGAAATAGTCATAATCATGGTCATATATCTATTACACGTTTCGTGTGCTCTGCCTACCCCATTTGGCAACAATGGTGATTTTTAGAGTTTTTTGTACGGAACCCTTCAAGCGTGAATCCGACTAGCACTTTTTTTATCCCCAACACACGATAATTTCTCGCTCTAACTAAGAGTGAAAGAAAGGGATAGCAAATGCTTTTTCTCTTCACCAGGGATAACCGATAGTAAACTAAAGCCTAGGCTACAAATCCACCTGTAGGTTGGCTCGTTACTGGTAACACATTGATTGAAGACTTTCGTCTTGAGGCACTAAGGTATATCACATGATTGCACCGAAACTGGGTCTTTCACTATCGGCCTCATCTCAAAGCTTAAAGTCGCTCAACGAGCTATGGAGAGGGCTATGCTCGGGGTGTCCACGCGATCGAATCAGAAATGAGGAGATCCGTAGACGAACTAAAGTCACCGATGGAGCAGGATTAGCAAGTTGAAGTGGCAATGGGCAGGCCACAACACGCTGAGCAGAGCGTATTCAAAACGATGATGGATTCGATAACGAATTGTAAGGAGACGTGTCGTCCTCGGCAGTTGTGCAAACGTTCCGCTGGCGGCGCTGTCTCAGATTCCATACAATTGCGCGTTAATTCGCAAACGAAATCGTTATCGAATCCATCATCGTTTTGACCACACTAGACGCTCAGACGGCCGATGGGGTCGAAAAGTGTTCGAGCGGACCACGGACCAGCAACACAGCGTAGGACGTCCACCTACAAGACGGACAGACGACTCGATAAAACCTGGTACCTATGGAAGTAGGTTTTTGTTCAGCAGCGGACATCCTATGGCTGAAATGAGGCTGTTTGCTGACGAAAACATTGATGATGAAGTAATAATCCAAGAGTGATCTCACAATTAAAGAATTCCGGCGTAATTGTGGCGTAATTCAGCGGAACGGCGTAACTAAACGTAATCACGCTCGTTACGTTACGTTACGTCATGGACCACCGGCGGTTCTAATTAATTACTAATAACGATAAAAATGCGGTTTTTTGCCCAGTAACAAGTTTAAGGATAGAGCGTATGGAATTGTTAAAATGTCTGTGAATTGACGGCATGTCTAGTTTTAAAAATGTTTATGTTATGTAAGAAATTTCCTCCCTTGGGTGTCGTAAGAGTCGACTCTGGGAAAGGGTTAGTGTATTGTGGGCGAGCAAGTGGGCTAGCAACCTGTCACTGCAATATCACGTTTAACCATCTGGTTACCCTGAAATTGCTAAATGTTGGCACTGGATTTTTGAATTCATGTGTTCTGCCTACCCTTCTTGGGAATACAGGCGTGAGAATATGTATGTATGTATGTGAAGAACTTTTTAAACCTAGGTACCGTGGCGTCAATAGGGACGAAGGCAGGGCTAAAATATGTCATTCTAATCAGTCCATTAGTTAAATTATGAAAAAATTGAGACTTGTGTTTTTGGGTTGGTCAAATAATTAACATGCCCCTACGATTTGCTTTTATCGATTTTCTAGCCACAACAGATACAAATATAATGTAAAAAAAATTTTGCTTTAAAGTGGTGCGACTCCTATCCTCTTAAACATCGACTAAGATACAGATCATCAAACTTGTGGGGGTTTGTGACGTCATGCCATGGTATAAATTGTACCGTGTAGTATCATCACTTAAAACTTCAGAGCACTGTATTATCGTCATTTCTTGGTTGGTTTCTGTAATGCACAATAATGTGTTATAAGATTGTTCAGTTTAGTTCGCAAAACCCTAAAACCGAAAGGAACATTACTGTTTAGTCAATACTACGTATCTTTTCAACATTTCAGTACTTAATGACATTTGTCAATTCCCTACCCATAAATATCACATAGCTAACATAATACCATATAATACAAGTAACCTATGACATCTGATTTATGCCTCGCCCAGTGTGCATTCTTATCCCCGCCAACTTGAGAACAGGTGGAGAATATAGAGAAGAAGAAAGATCACTATCTAAAAAAAGATTACCAGCGAAAATTAAATTTTCGATACAAGCTTTTTTGCCAACTGTACTTCATTGTCATCTACCCCAGATTATGTGCACCCGATTTCAAGTCAATCAGACCAACCGTTGAAGAGTTCCCTCCATCAGACAGTCCCGACTATGCCACCACGTCCATTAAATACCGGAATATTGTATTGTCATCCAAGTTACGTAAGTATACCAAGTTTCAACTCAATCGGTCTATTCGAAGTGGTTCAAATCTTCCTTGCGAGATTTGTAAACATACAAACGTACATACGTACATACATACAAAAGTAAAGTTAAATAAAAAAATAAAGAACACATTGTATTTCTTAATTCCTTCCCAAGGCTATATTTATTTATACTTTAAGATTTAGTCCAATGTTCTCGAGCAATCTCTTTTGCTTCTTATTCTTTCTTCTTAGCTTCTATCTATCTGTTCTGGATCAAACTAGATCAATCTATTATGTTGGAAATAAACCCTTTATAACCCTAAAATTAATAAAAAAAAATTTTTGCCTAGATTTGTAGTTCTAAGGGTACCAATCCCTCAGAAATACAAATCCAGGCAAATATAAATGTACTTAATTAAGAACACTAGGCAAAAGGATGTCTATTTCAAATCGCTTGGGCAGGACGAGGCAACAGTCCCCTTAGCACGACAGGGCGCGAGTAGAGATACGCGCGACATAGACTATACCTGTCACTGTCTAACTAGAGACGTCCGCATGTGACAGGTAGACTATCGACGCGACTATGTGTTGCCAAGTCTACACAGAATGGAGCTGTTTTTGCGCGAGTGGCCGGTCTGTGCAGCGCTGTGGCACAGGTCAGCATAACTTCATATTTCACGCAGGAAAGCGAGTGATATTTCATTATAGATCATTTGGTACCACAGCTGATATACATGGTGCTCTATTTTTTTTATTACCAATACACCCGATTTAACAGTTTTAATCACAACACCTAATCCTGTGTAGTGTCAGGATAGAATAACACTGCTCTATTTCTTCCGTGGATGTCGTAAGAGGCGACTAAGGAAATAGGTTTAGGTATGATATAGAGGGGATAAAGCAACCTGTCACTATTACACTACCTCTTCCATCGGTTATCAAATCTAAAAATATGTTAGAAGTGGCTGCGAAGCGTGAAATAATCATTTTCATAATCAGTTTTGTCTATGTCACGTGTCATGTGCTCTGTCTAACAAATTCGAGAACACAGGCGTATAATAATCATACAATCCTTACTAATATTATAAGTCAGAAAGTGAGTTTGTTTGTTTGTTTGTTTGTTTGTTTGTTTGTTCCGCTTTCACGCCGTAAGTACTAAACCGATTGCTTTGAAATTTTGCAGACTTAAAGATAGAAGTCCGGATTAAATAATAGGGTATTTTTTATCCCGGAAAAAATTAATGTTCCCGAGGGAAAACAAAAGTATAGTTTGGTTGATAGATCGATATCAATCGATGATAGATCGATATCGATAGATGATCGATCGATAGATGATAGATCGATGGCGCTGTGTGTCGTTTGAAACGAGAAGTTTTCTTATACTTAGTTGTGCTTTATACCGCAATATAACCGAGTTCCACGCGGGCGAAGCCGCGGGCGGAAAGCTAGTCAGTTTATAAATGAACTAGCTTTAGGCCCGCGGCTCCGCCCGCGTGGAACTCGGTTATATTGCGGTATAAAGCACAACTATAAGAAAACTTCTCGTTTCAAACGACACACGGCGCCATCGATCTATCATCTATCGATCGGTTATCGATTGATATCGATCTTTCATCGATCGATATCGATCCATCAAGCAAACTATATTTTTGTTTTCCCTCGGGAACATCAATTTTTTCCGGGATAAAAAGTAGCCTATGTCACTCTCCGTGCCCTAAACTATCTCTACCTAAAAAATCACGTCAATCCATCGCTCCGTTTAGCCGTGAAAGACGGACAAACAAACAAACAAACAAACAAACAAACAAACAAACAAACAAACACACTTTCACATTTATATATTGGTACTGATTATGCATGTATGTATGAAAAGCAAATAGAATCAACCTGTACCAAAACTTTTGCGCGCCATCAATAATGTATATACTTACATAAACATAATATATATATATGTATGTATATCTATCCGTCAGCTCTTACGTGGTTAATATCCAATCCATCATCATCATCATTCCCCCAGTTCATATCCTACTGCCGGGGACAGGCCTCCCCCCAGCTTAAGACGGCTGGGCTATCCCACACTGGCCTGCGGATTTGGAACTTCATAAACACCATCGGACTTCACAGTCATGTGTTTTCTTCATGATGATTTCTTAAACTGAACGGAGCACGTGGCATTTTACTTAGGCCCTGCACAGACAACAGATTTTTAGTCTGCGAAAATAGAAACTACGGAATTATAATTATATGTACGCGGGACTTAATCGCGATTTTATTTATTTACCTTCTCGACGTTTCGGCCGCGTTACAGTCGAGAAGGTACATACTACATACTTACTTAATATACAGGTACGCGTACATAATAATTATGAGTGAGAATCGCGAAAGTTTAAAACATTCTACGGAATTATATCATGCAGTAACGCACACGCCGCGCAAAAAGTCCGGCGCACAATCCATGCAGACTTTTTGTGCACCGCAGACTCGATCGCACAAAAAGTCTGTTGTCTGCGCTGCGCCTTACGATTAGTGGTATAAATGTCAATTTTACATGTACCTATTTAGTATTTTTTTTTATTTGGATTCTCCATGAATAAAAGGCTTTTTATTTTATTTTATTTATCTCATAAAAGTGGAGGGGCGTCAAAAATACCGATTCAACGTACTCACCTTATCATAGATTAGAGACACTTTATTATTAAATGATCAATTTCCGATACAGTACAGACAGACACACAATGCTGATTGATGGCGTGACGCGGGTCGTGTGAATGATAAGGTCATCGCAAGGCCGCTGTTCACGGGCAGACTTTGCAACAGTCGCATGAACAAAAATGTTCGATTTTTTTGAGAGTAAGGATAGGACCATCAGTTGCGTGGGTGTCGTAATAGGCGACTAAGGTATCAAGGTATGCTTTAGGCGACAGGTTAGCAACTTGTAACTATTATCTGTTTCTGTACTTATTTAAAATTATGTTAGAAGTGGCTGCGTAACGTGAAATATTTAGTCACTGTTTTGTCTATGCCAAGTTTTGTGTATTCTACCAAACCTCTTTAGGAACATAAGGAGGCGTGATTATTTGTATGTAAGAAAGAACTGCCGACTTATCAGTAGGTTTTTTTTATCGAGCCTAGTTTGATGGTTCAGGCCAATTCGCGACCCATCATCTGGAGCAACGCACGTACCATCTGGTGCGCGTCTATTCGCCGCATGTCAAGCTAATCTCGATATAAAACGTGAGTAGATCCGTTTTAATTCACTATAGTGAGTCTCACGGTAGTTTTTTGCTAAAAATACCTTTTTTTACGTTTAAGGTACGTTACGTCTAGGAAAAGGTTAGTGTATTGTGGGCGATGGGCTAGCAACCTGTTACTGCAATATCACGTTTAACCATCTGGTTACCATGAAATTGCTAAACGTGGCACAGGATTTTTGAATTCATGTGCTCTGCCTACCCCTCTTTGGAATACAAGTGAGAATATGTATTGTATGTATGACTGTGTGTAAGGTATACGTTCAAATAGGTCCCCTGAAGTCTTCCGATTACCATAGACTTGCAGATCCTGCACACGAATAGCTCCCTTTACCCTATCAATAAGACCATCACAAAGGGACGGTCCATACAAAAGCAAAGAAGTGTTAAAAGATGGACCGCATTATGCAGCTGAATGAACGACTGATTGCGTGTTTTGATCGCTTACACCTCTGGATGGGGTTATGCAATTTTGCTTAAAATTTAAACAAGCAGTTAAAAATCGCAGTTTGATTTGACTTGGTCAGTAATTCAATCTAGATGAAAAGTTATTTTTATGTAACTGCTGCAAAATAAAATGAATTAGTACGTACGTATTTAGTTTATACGATGAGACATATACATAGCGAATTTCGTAAAAACACGATTATTTAAAAGCCACATCAATACCTGATCGTCTATGCCCCGACAATCACAATCGACAATCGGAGCGTCAAGCGTGTGTGAACAGATCCATATAAAATGTACTGCGGCTACGACACCCGATTAAAAATCGTGCGGGGGCCCGACGCGGTGGGAACGGGCTCTAAAACGTATTTTTTTTTAATTTTCGTAATTTATAATGCGCAGTCAATCCTGTTATATTTTTACATCTAAGTACATATCTTAAAAAAAACCTAGGTAAAAGTGGCTACGAAACGTGAAATACTCATAGCTATGACCTTGTAGAGTTTCGTGTGCTCTGCTTACAATATTTGACAATTCTTTTTTAGGGTTCCGTACCCAAAGGGTAAAAACGGGACCCTATTACTGAGACTTCGCTGTCTGTCTGTCTGTCTGTCCGTCCGTCCGTCCGTCTGTCCGTCTGTCCGTCTGTCACCAGGCTGTATCTCACGAACCGTAAGAGATAGAGACTTGAAATTTTCACAGATGACGTATTTCTGTTACCGCTATAACAACAAATACTAAAATCGAAATAATAATAAGAACTACCCTTAATTATTATTATTATTATTTTGATTGGGGGCTCCCATGGCAAAAACGTGTTTTTTTTGCAGTTTTGGGTCTTTTTAAATAACTGTAACAGCTAAATACTTGAAATGCTCACAGAATATTTAATTAAATATTTACTTTAAAAATAAATAATAAAATTAAAATAAAATTGGTATTTAAGGGGGGCTCCCATACAAAAATTATGATTTTTTGCAGTTTTTGGTACGGAAACCTTCGTGCGCGAGTCCGGCTCGCACTTGGCCGGTTATTTATTTTTTTACTCACATTTTTTTGACAAACATACCAAAATAACTGAAAAAAGGGACTCTTGCATAACTCCATCCAATCCAAAAGTACGGTCAACCAACAAGGTGTATGTAATTTCCGTTGCACTCTTTTGTGCACCGTACCTCTCATTGTGGCCCATAATGGCGCTTTTGTCTGTGATTTATTTGGTGACGGTACTTGATTGGATTTTTATGGACTTGTAATGCTATCCGTACCTTAGAAGAAGAACGATATGAGTAGTACATACATATACATATGTACACAATACATACAATCACGCCTGTATGTAAGAGGAGGGGATCTTCGACTATTAAAATCACTGTCTTTAATCATCGTATGTAATTTATTCGATCTCAATTACAATTAATTTAACTTAGCAAAATCACAAAGTGCATTAAAATGTAATCAAACGTGAATGTTGTTTTCAACTAGCGAGCCGTCGGTTCAATGATAATCACACCATGGCAAATCTTATTTTATAGTAATCGAGTGACGTCACGCCTATGGAATTTTGTTTACGCCAAGCGCAGGTGGTGGGTCGAGATTCCAGGTAAATCACGCGATTTTGCAGTTTTGCAGGTAGTATGACGTCACGCCGATATGTATCCAAATGGGGTAGGCAGTGCATATAAAATGCGACTCAGTCAAAACTGTGGCTATTACACGCTGCGTAGCCACTTCTAGCATAGCTTTAGGTTTGAAAACAGATGGAAGAGGTATAATGTGACAGGTTGCTAGCCTGTCGCCTAAAGAATACCACACAGAAAAATTCACTACAATCACTACATAAGCAAAAAAAAAAAAACAAATCAAGCAACTTCAAGTTTCATGGCCATTTTTAGCACATATCTATACTTAAGCAGAACCTAAAATAGTAAAAGGTTGCTAGCCTGTCGCCTAAGAAATACCTTGACATTTTCTTCACTTTTTCTTTTCTTTTTAAGCCTATTTTTTTTCTCCCATGGTGTCTATAATTACAACTCTATTTACCCTGTAGATATAGTATTAACAGAGGGTCGTGGGTTCAAACCCCGGGCTCGCACCTCTGAATTTTTCGGAATTTATGTGCGATATCAAATTTGATATTTATCACGAGCTATTCGGTGAAGGAAAACATTGTGAGGAAACCTACACACAGCGACGAAGTAATTCAACGTTGTGTGTGAAGTTCCCAATCCGCACTGGGCCCGCGTGGGAACTATCGCCCAAGCCCTCTCATACTGAGAGGAGGCCTGTGCCCTGCAGTGGGAAGTATATAGGCTGCTGATGATGATGATGATAGTAAAACGTGGCAGAGGACTTGGACTGTCATTTTACAGCCTGAAATGTAACATTGCGGTGACTGTAGCTCGGAACTCTGCTGAAAAACTGACAGCTGGCAATTTGGTGAAAGGGCCCCACCTTTTCCGATGGACTGCAGTCCCACAGAGCTGTGGACTTTTAGACGCGGCAATATGTTAGCTAAATAACACACGGATATACATCACGCCTGTATTCCCAAATGGGGTGGGCAGAGCACATAAAATAAATAATTATAAATATAAAACTAAAGTAAACTTTTAGTACTTATTTCATTTTTCGTAGCCACTTTATTTTTTGACGTGACAACGTCTTATAAATTGGTTTGCCGGGTGACACTTCCAGAAACTGCGTTATGTTGCGCTCACGTTATGCGCTTACAATGAGAGCGAGTGAGAGGCACGCGTCCGCCTACGAGCGAGAGAGACAGACATAAAGAGTAAAGTACTAGTCAAAGTCGTTGTCACGTAAAACTTTCGCCGTATACCGACTTTACAGGCAACCGGTTTTTTTTTGTTTACAGAAACTTCTGTAAACGCGTAACTACTTACGCGCTACGTATTTCTTAGTTATCTTACGACATTCACGGAAGAAATAGAGAGGTGTTTCTAAGCCCGACACTACACACAACACACATACCTATTACTTACGTAACAATTAAATATTTACAAGTTTTTTCTGCTCTTTTTTGTACTTTTTGCCGAATGTAGTAACTTCACGAAATGTGGAATGGTCATGATTTTGCCCATGTAACATATTTCAGTATACATACATACAATCACGCCTATTTTCCCAAATGGGGTAGGCAGAGCATACGAAACGTGACATAGACCAAACCATGATTATGACATTTATGACTATTTCACGCCCCGCAGCCACTTCTAGCATAATTTTAGGCTTGAAAACAACTTGAAACCTCTGAACTTGGAATCTAAAAATGCTAGAAGGTGCTACAAAACGTGAAATAGTCAAGATTTTGTCTTGTAGCTTCTCATGTGCTCTGTCTTCTGTGTACGTTATATTCAAAGTCAGTTCTACCAATTCGTAGGTCTACAAGCAATCGCCGCCGCCTCGAAATGGCCGTTTCCGGCCGCGGCAAGATGGCGTGCTTCCGGCAAACGTCAAACAGCCCGATACCCTGTTTTACAACGATTCATTGGCGCAAATGGATTCCGTTTAGTTTTTAAGAGACTAGCGTGTCACACACTAAGCAGATACGAGATATCTGTATCTGAACGGATATCTGTCATATCGCTCCCTATACAATTCAATGAGCTAAAGCCCGTCACAGACTACGCATATACGATAATATATTATCTGCGTATAAATGCCATTTTTCCATATGTCGGTGTCAAAAGATACCTGACGGTAAATCTGCGCAGTGTGTGGTAGCTCATTGAAATTGTATAGGGAGCGATATTGACAGATATATATGTCCTGTAACAGATATCTTACCGTATCTGCTTAATGTGTGTCGGGCTTTACACACAGCGCAGGTAACTTCACGTTTCTATCTGTGTAATTTCACGTTTGCCACTTGTAAGGTAACGGCACCAGTTATGGACGGTTTAAGCGGACAAGCACCAGTGATGGACACTTCATTCATAATTTAAAGACCATTAGACCAGAGTTGTGAATTGATTGTTGTAAAACAAATGACTTTTCCTTAGTGGGTAGTAAATAAGAGTCATTGTCCATTACTGGTTCTTTGTCCATTACCGGTGACTTTACCTTAGCATATGTTTATAGAATATGGATAATATAATAATTATAGCTAAATAAGTCGTAGTAGTCATAAACCGTGTGGTATCGGGTTTGAATAATAATACCTCTCCATTTCTTCCGTGGATGTCGTAAGAGGCGACTAAGGATAAAAAGGTTTAGATACGCTCTAACCGACAGACAATCTTCCTGTCACTATTATACCTGCCAACTCAAAACCTAAAAATATGTTAGAAGTGGCCACGAATCATGAAATAGTCACGGTTTTGACTATGTGACGTTCCGTATGCTCTGCCTACCCCATTTGGGAATACAGGCGTGATGTGTGTACGTAAATTGTTTGTACTTTGCTATTTTAATGCATTTTAAACAATAAGAAAAGACACACAGGTAACATATTTATAATTACTTCCACGTACCTAGTATACCATCGTTTCAATCCAACTTTTAGCCTTTTACAAAATCGCTACTCGAAATTTTCGAACTCAGTTACGCTGCGTCCACATAGGATCAAAGAAAAGCAGCGTTTTTTGGCAAAAAATGGATGGGTTTTTAGTACTGGCACATTTTCGGTGGCTGGACAAGACCAATTAGGCACTATGTTTGTAGCTTTGTATAGTTGATAAAGAAACATTTTTTGGGAATAGACTAGAAATTGAGTTTTTGGGAGACAGCTGAAAGGTTTATTTATGTGGGTTTTAGAGACATTTTGTATAAAATTTCACCGCTTCTCGCATTATGACATTTGTTCGTCTTTATGTCGGATTTGCAACTACTTCCGACTACTGGTAGAGATCCCCTCGGGGATAAGTTCGCCTTTGCACTTACACTTACTTAACTTTTTTCTGTTATATTCTTCTATGTAATTGTTTTATGTGCAATAAAGAGTCATACAACAACAACAACTTCTTAATTTCTGTAGAATATTATAAGAGTTAGAATAACGAAGATGTGAGAATCGTTTATCGACTATACCTACGTTGTGCTATTCTATTACCATCATCTTTCCAAACCTAAAACTATGCTAGAAGCAGCTGCAAAGTGTGATATAGTCATAATCATGGTTTTGTCCATGTCACTTTTCGTATGCTCTATTTGGGAACACTTGATTGTATGTATGTATACCTATTCTGTAGTACTAATAGAGGACAACGAGGTAATATTTTTTGTAATGTAATTCAAAGGTGCAAATAATTTTCTTCAGCAACGCTATCTGTCCCTGTCTATTAAATACATGCGAATAGAGACGTCAACGACTCGTATAACTTATGGTAATATGGCCATACGTTACTTTAATAGTCCGATTAAGCGGTACGAACTAGTTTGGGCGCGGGTCCATTGTCACACGAATGAGGAGAAATGTACACGTCTAATTTTTGGTGAAAATGAACATGATTTCTCGTATACTTACTCATGTATACCATGGGAACGAGATGTGCAATAGACTAACCGATCCCACGTATTCTTGATGTTATTAGCTAGTAGCAATAAAAAATAATCAACATAGGTTTAAATTTAATAAAGCCCAAATTAGGAGTACCCGAAACCGTCTAGCATGTATGACGAGAGTCATGAATGTGAGTGAAGCGAGAGAAGTATGTCAGAATAGATGCGAATGGCGCTCTGTTGTCTCTGCCTACCCCGCAGGGAATAAGGCGTGACGGTTATGTATGTATGTGTAGGTTTAAATTTTGGCTGTTTCACCTTATATATTTCCAATATAAAAATAATCAATTAACTAAGTACAATGTTTAATTGTAAACATTTCCTTAGCTGGTAGAGAGAATAGGAAAAATATAAAGTGGTCAAGTCATGTAGTCACGTGTCACAGATATTAGTACTTGTTATACTTGAGAATGTTCAAATAAAAAATAAATGAAAACGACGAATATCTCTAAAAATCACATCCTAACTAGGTACAAACGAGTATGTACTAGTAAGTTTGAGGATCAATAAAAAAAAACTGCAACCTACATTGTATATTGGTATAATGGAAACAAGTCCGTACACATCGTGATTTTTCTCCTGTCGCAGCCCGAATACTTACCTGTATTATTAAAACAAAAAGCCTGCGTAGGTTTAATATACTAAATAATGATTAACATAAATGATAGCGAAGCGTGTTCATCATTTCTGTCCGAAATTATAGTTAATTTGGTCGTTGTGCTTGTAATCGATGGTATGGTCATTTAATATTTGTTTTCGTAATATTACCAAGCTATACATCACGCTTGCTCTTACATGAAATAGTATTAACGTGAGCGGAACGGCGCGACAGACAGTGACAACCCGGACGGCCGGACCGGAAAATTCATGGTAGTGCACAAGCGCCCTTACTTTATCTATTTTTAATACAAAAATAATAAATTGACTAAGTTTCATTGTAAACAGTTCCTCAGCCGACAGAGTGAATAGGAAAAATATAAAGTGGCTACGAAACATGAGATAGTCATTGTGTGCTCTGCCTACCCCATTTGAGAATACAGGCGTAATGTATGTATAAGGTACGGTCGACCAAGAAAGTGGTCTACCACTTTTGACAAAAGTTTCTGTGAGATCAAAATTGTCACAAGGTTGACATTGTCACTGTCATAATATTATGGCGAGGGGAAATCGACCTTGTTGTTTCATGAGGTTCAAATGAATATCGATCTTGAGGGGGTAGACCAATTTCTTGGTCGACTATATCTACGCGTTTTTCAGTTTTTTGTATTGTTTTTATAATTTTCATTTAAACAGGGTTCAAATCTCATCTTTCAATCAATTTCTTTATTCAAAATCAATCAATAAAAAAAAACTGCAACCTACATTGTATATTGGTGCAATGGAAACAAGCCCGTCTACATCGTGATTTTTCTCCTGTCGCAGCCCGAATACTTACCTGTATTATTAAAACAAAAAGCCTGCGTAGGTTTAAATAAGTATACTAAATAATGATTAACATAAATGATAGCGAAGCGTGTTCATCATTTCTGTCCGTAATTATAGTTAATTTGGTCGTCGTTGCTTGTAATCGATTGTATGGTCATTTAATATTTGTTTTCGTAATATTACCAAGCTATACATCACGCCTGTATTCCCAAATGGGGTAGGCAGAGCACACTAAACGTAAACCATAACTGATTTGTTTCATGGCCACTGCTAGTATATTTTTTAGGTTTTGAGTTGACAGGTATTCAGGTATAATAGAGATAGGTTACTAGTCTGTCACCTTAAATATACCTTAACTTAATTCCTTGGTCGCCACTTACGACATCCATAGAAAAAATGGAGAGGTGATGTTCTAATTTCAACACCGCACGAAAACCTATATAAGTATGTTTTATAAATTATACCCAACCGGCTTCCGAAAAGAAAGTCTATCAGTTTTAGAATTTCATCTCTCCATTTTTTCCGTTGATGTCGCAAGAAGCGATAGAGGTATATTATTAAGATATATTTTCTTAGGCGACAGGGTAGCAACCTTATTATACCTGAAAACTTAAAACCGATAGCCTATCCGTCACTTTCTGACGTCTCTAGTTTTAGACAGTGACAGGTATAGTCTATCTCGCGCGCGACTCTACTCGCGCCCTATCGTGCTAAGCCGACTCAACTTATTACTCAGTCGCCTCTTACGACATCCTCGGAAGAAACGGAGAGTTATTTTAATCCCACTACACGGGCAAACTAATGATAAGTAAATTATCATGTTAATATGGACGTAACCAAATAGGTATTTCTTATATTAATAGCATTGTCAGATTATCAAATTAAGATACATGTATTTTTGTTAATAGAAGTATTAACGAACATAAATATGTGTTATTTTTAATAGTGGGTATGTCCCAACTCCTCTACTAATGTTATACATACACACATCACGCCTGTATTTCCTAATAGGGTAGGCAGAGCACACAAAACTACGTAGACAAAACTATGACTATTATGTATTAGTCTATTATGTATTTTATTATGTGTATTTTTAAGTACTTGTATATGTATGTTTATAATTATTTGTAGTGTGTATTCTATAATATTACGTTTGTTTTTTAGGTTAATGGTTTTTTTTCCTCCTCAACTATCTCTGTGTGTCTACTCTATTTTCACATGTTTTGTCAATCGCTTGAAGGTTAGCAGGAAGAGATCCCTTAAGGGATATGTTCGCCTTTGTATTTGTGTTCTGTTTTGTTTGTTATTTTGTCATTTTTATTCTGTACAATAAAGAGTTACATACATACATACATACATACATACATACATACTATTTAACTTTACTTAGCCACTTCTAGCATATTTTTAGCTATAAGTTGTTGGGTATACCTAATACTGACATGTTGCTAGCTAGTCGCCTGAAATATACCTGAACATATTTCCTTACTTGCCTCTTTCGCAATTCACTGAAGAAACAGGTACGTTATTGTAAGTTAATTGACTAAGTAATACGTATAACCCGTTAGTGTTATCATAGTAAAACCAAACTTAGTATGTCTATACTTACGTCGATAGGACATAGGTTAAGGTATGCTTTAGGCGACAGGCTAGCAATCTGCCACTATTGTACCTGCCACCTCAAAACCGAAAAGATACTATGCTAGAAGTGGCCACAAAATGTGAAATAGTCATCGTTTTGTCTATGTAGCGTTTTGTGTGCTCTGCCTACCCCGTTTGGGAAAACAGGCGTGATTGTATTTAAGTATATAATATACTTACGTCGTATGTACTTACGTCGCTGAAAACGGTTGGTTATTACATGTGCAACTCCTACTAAACGGACTACACTGTAATATTTTTACAAATTAGAATCGACGCCCTTAGAACTCATCTACATAAACTGAATCTCCGGTAAAATATTCCTCATCTACTAATTACTTAGCCAGTCTAATCAGGTAAGTACGTTAGCTGGTCGAATTTCGGGTTAAACCCTAACACTGGGTTTAGTGTGTCTGCCAAGCTAGACGGTAACGATTGAAGTAGCTTTTAGAATATATGTCCTGGATAGATATCCATTGTATTAGATTTTCCCCTCGAGAAAGGAATATTAGGTCCTTACGTATGAAATTCGTCTTCCCGTGTGGTGCCGGGTTAGATTCCCGTGTGGTGCCGGGTTAGAATAGCACCTCCCCCTTTCTTCCTGTGGGTGTCGTAAGAGTCGACTCTGGGAAAGGGTTAGTGTATTGTGGGCGATGGGCTAGCAACCTGTCACCGCAATATCACGTTTAACCATCTGGTTACCCTGAATTTGCTAAACGTGGCACTGGATTTTTGAATTCATGTGCTCTGCCTACCCCTCATGGGAATACAGGCGTGAGAATATGTATGTATGTATGTATGTACGTATGAAATTAATGATTTTTCTTTCGTGCTTCTAACTATCGCAACTGCCAGAATATTGAAGATATTATATTACATAATTGAATATTAAGTACAAAAGATTTTGTCTTCATAGTGCAAATTTTGACTGTCATAAATCCAAAGAGTGTACCTATTAATAAAATTACAAAGAATGTTTTGAAAATGAAGTTAATTTATTTTATGTTTCCGGAATTTATTATGTATTTGGTTGCAACACGTAATTAACTGACCCATTAGTATACAGGGTGGTTGGAAATTGACCGTGACTATTTCAAGTAGTGGTCGGGTTAACTAACGCGTCTGATAAATTCTGTGAAGTTTATTCCCGGAATTTTTAAGTATTTTTTTTAATCTCAAAATATTGCCCAGATTTTGTATTTCAGCTCTAAGTCTACTGCGTAGCATCGCAATGTCGAAAGATTGCATGTGCGTACGCTCTGACTAATGAGACTTGCGTACGTGACGTAAGGTAGATAAAACAAAGGGCGCATTGACCTAAAAAGCGATGAAGCATTTGTCTCCCAGAAGGTCAATAATGAAAATTTTCAAGAAATATTTTACAGGGGTTTTTAGACGCGTATACCCGACCACTGGTTAAAACGTTTACGGTCAATTTTCGACCACCCTGTAAGTATGTCTTTAAGCAATGACATAAGTTTTACAACTCTAGCCATTCGGGACTATAGGCGTGTGTGTGTATGGAGTACACATGCTCTAGTTAGACAGTGACACGTATCTCGCGCGCGACTCAACTCGCGCCCTACCATGTTAAACGTTTCTCTAACATCATTGCAACATAACTCAGCACAAATCATCAGATCATCTCTTGATACTGACCACTTGACCTTTGTACTTAACATGAATTTAAAAGCAACTAAAAGACATTTACCTTCCGCATTGAAAATCATAACCTGTCTACGTGTTCTTAAGGCTTATTTTAAGTTTTAATCTGGCATATCGCAGTCGGGATCGACAGGTAAACCTGTCACTGCGCAGCGTTGATCATACCGATCTATAGATCGCTGGGATCTACAATAATTGCTATTGTTCCGCTGTGATCGCCTCTCAACAGGCGTTTGGGTGTGTCATAGAGTTTATATTTATGTAGACCTGGCACATTGTTTTTATTGAACCCAAGAAAATAAAGAAAAAAAGCGAGGTGGCAAGCAAATGAGGTAGCGTCGCATTTCATGTAATTTTTAGGGTTCCGTACCCAAAGGGTAAAAACGGGACCCTATTACTGAGACTTCGCTGTCTGTCTGTCTGTCTGTCTGTCACCAGGCTGTATCTCACGAACCGTGAGAGCTAGAGAGTTGAAATTTTCACAGATGAGGTATTTCTGTTGCCGCTATAACAACAAATACTAAAATTAAAATAATTATAATAATTAAGGGGGGCTCCCATACAAAAACGTGTTTTTTTTTGCTATTTTGGATCTATTTTAATAACTGCAACAGGTAAATACTTGAAATGCTCACAGAATATTTAATTAAATATTTACTTTAAAAAGAAATAACTAAAATAAAATAAAATTAGTATTTAAGGGGGGCTCCCATACAAAAAACCTATTTTTTTGCAGTTTTTTTTTTGCTGTTTTGGGTC
>BHDV01019899.1:29049-39383 GCA_005406045.1 Adoxophyes honmai
TTTTTTGCTGTTTTTGGTACGGAACCCTTCGTGTGCGAGTCCGACTCGCACTTGGCAGGTTTATTATCTGCTTTTAAGCCCAAAATTATGCTAAAAGTGGATATAAAATGTGAAATGGTCGTGGTTTTTCTCGTATGTTTCGTGTGACTACACCGTTTGGGATCATATTCGTGATTGTATGTTCAGTCAAGTAAATTGATACCTGTGCCACTAGGAACCTTTTCATAATGACTTCATATTGCTTTGATTAGAAGATATTATAGTACGACATGTCACAGTGACATTTCTTGTAAAAAGGTACAACGTGGCACAGTTATCAAATTCTTTGACTGTATGTATGTTTATCATTAAATACTTGTTCTGATACTTCTATCGGTTTGTAGGTCTGTGGAAGCTAGGTATCTCGGATGACGCAGCCTTTCCTGCTTTCGCGACTGGACACTTGGAACAAAGATGGACGAAATTTGGACAGTAAACTGGTGTCACACATTTTTACTAAACCTATGTTGATTTTCCGCCCTTCATTTATTCCGTGTGGTGTCGGATTTTGAATAACACCTCTCCATTGCATCCGTGAATGACGTAAAAGTCGACTAAGGAAATAGTGCGACAGGCTAGCAACCTGTCACTATTATACCTGCCAACTCAAAATCTAGAAAAAAATATCTTAGAATTGGCCACGAAACGTGACATACTTAGTGATGGTTTTGTCTATGTAGAGTTTCGTGTGCTCGGCCTACCCCTGAGTTGGTAGGAATAATAGTGACAAGCCTGTCGCCTAAAACATGCCCTTAGTCGCCTCTTACGACATCCACGGAAGAAGTATAGCGAGTTATTCTATACCGACACAAATACTTACATACATACATATTCTCACGCCTGTATTCCCATGAGGGGTAGGCAGAGCACGTGAATTCAAAAATCCAGTGCCACGTTTAGCAAATTCGGGATAACCACCCAACTAGCAAAATGGCTTTATAAACAATCTTTTATAAGAATAAGACCTTATAAAATACTTATGTCTATCCTGACTAAGAGGACTTATCTTACAAAGGCATGTTGAAAGACATTTCGCACTCAAGAGCAATCAAACTTACTAAACCCTCTTATAGACGTCTGTAAGAAATCTTTATAAGTCATTTTTAAGGATGAAGCCTTACAAGAGCATCGTATAAGGTTTATTGGTCTTCATCAATATTTACACTTAGTAAAGCATCTTAAAAGTCTATTCCTTCTTAGTAGCATCTTCTTAAGTGTGTCATAAGGCTTTTACTCTTAGTAAAGCATTGTTATAACTGTTGTAAAACCCATCATCTTTAAGTCCAATCTGTATGTTTTAAGGCTTTTGTAAGATCATGTTATCTTACAGGAGCCATAAGACATCTCTTTTAAGTATTTGACATAACCTTAAATATTGAGTAGCTGAAATCATTTTAAGAAAATGGATTTAAATAAATGGAAGCGGTTCAAAAGAAGTGGAGCATAACGACGAAAAGTAAATGAAAAATAGTGTGAGTTAGCACAAAAGCCACTGGAGTCCTTACAAGTTTTGACTGATCTGGTGAAGTTGGAACTAGCAGTTCGCATGATGGTTCCGTACAGTCAAGTTTATTAATATATGAGCAAAACTAAGGGTTCAAAAATATCTGTACACTTCTATGACATTGATAATAAGGTGCAAAAGTTTACATATTTGGCATTTGTCTGCTCATATATTTATGAACTCGACTGTACAACCGAACAGCGAAAGCGACAAATGAATATTTTGTTTCCCAACTAAGGAACCCTACAAATTATAAACATGGCCACATAGAGATTATCTCAAGTGTATAAGAAGATCAAACACTTATAATTGACTTAACGAGTGTTAAATAAGACATATTACACTTACAATTAACTTATAAGAAACTGAGAAATGCCTATTTACGTTCCGCCATAGATACACTAAATTCATATTCAATTTCACAAATAATTAACTATATTTATAATATTCTACTCTCATTTTGGAAAGGGCCCGTGAAAATATTGTTATTTACTGGTAAATCTATCACGGCCATCTTCTCTGCCAGATTGTTCAGCATTATAATATCAAGATTGGCTATAAATAAATAATATCAAGCATTGAGTTATTTAATAGTACATAATCAACATATACAAAAATAAAGTTTTACTGAGGTTTTTGATTTTTTTTTAATCCACTTGCACGATCTTTTTTGCGTCTTCAACAAGTTCTGATAATACACTTACAATGAGAGTACAGAGAGGAATTTAAGAGTAAGTACACTTAGAATGGCATTAAGAAGACCACCCAAAGGCTTTTTAACCTTACAGTATGCCAGTATAAGTCTATTGTAAGTGTTAATCCTTGCAATCGCATTAGCAAGACCATTGTAAGGCTAAAAATACACTTGCTAAGTCTATAATAAAGCAACTGTAAGAGCAAATACTCTTACTAAGTGCGCCCAAATCCAGACTTATAGACCTTTGTAAGAGTGATATAAGGGTAAAAAAAAGTGCTCTTAAGATACTTGTAAGAGCAAATTTTGCTAGTTGGGCAGATGGTTAAACGTGATATAGCAGTGACAGGTTGCTAGCCCATCGCCCACAATACACTAACCCTTTCCCAGAGTCGACTCATACGACACCCACGGGAAGAAAGGGGGAGGTGCTATTCTAACCCGGAACCACACGGGAAAATATTTGGTTAGTTTATATGCCATATCCAACGATTCCATAATCATGGCGCGTCATTTTTTATCTCTAAGAATCAACTGACACAAAGAACATCTAGTAATGGCGTTGTATCTATACCAGTACAAAAGACTGTACAACCATACGGATCTATTGATCATAGTTATTTTTGTTCATTAAGTATAGTTAAAACACCGCAAAAACTGCACCTCTACCAACAAAAAGGCTGTTTTACATACAATTTTAGCGCCAAAATACGAAAAAAAGTTTGCTTAGTGTCGGGATAGAATAACGCTTCTCCATTTCTTCCGTGTATGTCGGACGTTTTAGAAACAGGTCAGGTCAAGAGTACCCGAAATCGACGAGCATGTATGAAGAAGCTAATGAACGTGGATCAAGCAAAAGAGGTATGTCAGGATCGTAGCAAGTGGAACAAAGTGGTCTCTGCCTACCCCTGTGGGAAAGAGGCGTGACGGTATGTATGTATGAATGTATGTCGTAAGACGGGACTAAGGAAGGTTTAGGTATGCTTTAGACGACAGAAAAGCAAACCTGTCACTATAAGGCCCTGCGCAGACGACAGACTATCCGCGACAGACTTTTTAGTCTGTGAAAATAGAACCCATGTAATTATTATGCAGTAACGCACACGACGCGCAAAAAGTCAGGCGCATAATGCATACAATCCACGCAGACTTTTTGTGCGCCGCAGACTCGATCGGACAAAAAGTCTGTCGTCTGCGCTGCCCCTAAAACGTGTCACAGACTAAGAGGATACGATAATATTTTATCTGCGTACCTATAAATGCCATCTTTCCATATATGTCGGTGGCAACAGATACTTGACGGTAAAATGTAAGTTATCTGCGCTGTGTGTGTTAGCTCATTGAATTGTATAAGCGATATTTACTGATATCTGTTAAGATACAGATCATACAGATATCTTACCGTATTTGGTTAGTGTGTGATACGCTTTATACTACCTCTCCCATCCGTTTACAAACCTAAGATTATGCTAGAAGTGACTGCGAACCGTGAAGTAGTCATAACTATGGTTTTATCTGTAACATTTCGTGTGCTCTGCCTACCTCTTCACGGGTGGTTACTTACGACACTCATGGAAGAAATGGAGCAGTATTCTAAACATGACACTGGGTAGTTTTATACTTACTTGAAATTACTGGAACCTAAATGTGCGGGGATGAACATTTCTAATTAAATGTCTGTCTGTCTGTAAACTCGCAAAGTACAGGTTCTGTTAAATTTCTGCAGCCTTTTGTGTCCGACTCGAACTGATTTTATGAGCGGTGTCTGTTTGGCTGGCTTTAGGTGTTTGTTACACTGGGAGATACAATTGATGTATACAAATGTTTTTTTTATAATCGTTATCCTTACTAAGTGAGTTTGTTTGTCTGTTTGTTTCGCTTTCACTACTGAACCGATTGCTTTGAAATTTTGTAGACGTAAAGATAGAAGTCCGGATTAAATAATAGAGTACTTTTAATCCCGGAAAAAAATGATGTTCCCGAGGGAATGTTCGCTTTATACCGCAATATAACCGAATTCCATGCGGGCGAAGCCGCGGGCGGAAAGCTAGTAGGTACATACATATACTACGCCTGTATTCCCTAATGGGGAAAGCAGAGCACACTAAATGTTTCATAGCCACTTGCATTTTTTTAGATTTTAGTAAAAGATGCAATATGATAATAAACCTATCATAGGTTGCTAGCCTGTCGCCTTAAGTATGGTGTTAAGGTGTTATAGTAAACCCGACACCAAACGGCAAAAAAACAATGTTTTTAGGGTTCAGTAGTCCACAAGGAACCCTTATGGTTTCGTCATGTCCTGCACCAATTGTCATGAAAATTGGTGGAGAGATAGGTAAGAAAGTTCCATAATTTGTTTTTTAAAATTATGTTTTTTTTTATATTATGCATTTTTATACCTTTTGCTCCCAGTGTGCCCCGCCAGCGTAGGTGCGCCGTCGGTAGCCTTAGTAACAGACGGGCTTTGGATATCGACCCAGCCGCTAGTGATGGCCACTTATCGATAAAAACATCGAAAATAATTACGATGAGACTCATTTGCCGTGTGGTGTGTCGGATTTAGAATAACAGAATAATATTTCTCCCGTTTCATTTGCCCCGTGTGGTGCCGGGTTAGAATAGCATCTCTCCCTTTCTTCCCGTGGGTGGCGTAAGAATCGACTCTGGGAAAGGGTTAGTGTATTGTGGGCGATGGACTAGCAACCTGTCACTGCAATATCACGTTTAACCGTCTGGTTACCCTGAAATTGCTAATCCTTGTCCAATAATGTGTCGTAAATAATTACTATTTCAGAACTAATTTAATCATATTAATTGCACGCTTTTTGTGGGTACTACATTTACTTCAGAGAGAAAACATTTTCGGTAATGAACCTTTAGAACCTGTAGAATATTTCCTAAAAATGTTCATTTTTGGCTTTGTGCGAGACAAATGTTATATCGTTTTTCAGTCCAATGCGCCCTGTGTTTCACCTACCTTACGTCCCGTGCGCAGGTCCCGTTAGTCGGCGCGTACGCACCTGCAATCGTTCGACATTGCGATGCCACGCGGTTGACTAAGAGCCGGAATACAAAACACTGAACAATATTTTCAGATTTTTTTTTTACATGAAACTGGAATATTCATGGTTTTGTCTATATAGCGTTTCGTGTGCTCTGCCTAACCCATTTCGGAAAACAGGCGTGATGATGTTTAAGAGGTCTCCTATACAAACAACCTGTTGTTTTTCAGTTTTCGGTACGAAACCCTTCGCCCGCGTCTGACTCGCTATCGGCCAGTTTTTTTAACTTCAAAATTAAAAATATCCCTTGAATTTTCAGCACTCCCTAAATCTAAAACGCTGGCAACCCACTCGAAGCGGAGAGTTCTTATTAAAAAGCCGTCAATGGCGACAGCAAATTGGGCCAGTCGGGAGGCGCCGACGCCGCGCTGCGATACATCGCAGATTGATCAGAGGATGATCTTTATCTTGGATGTGACGCTGCATTGTTTGGAAGGGTGTTTATTAGTACATTCCGTCACAAATTAAACCGCTACGCTACCATGGTACCAAATAACCAAGATTTGAAAATTCGGGGATATAATCGATATTTCAATCAACAATCAAGTTTAGCTCGACATGTTTCGAGCTAGCTCGTTACCCGTGCGACTGCTGTCGAGGGCAGTGCACGCGACTACTCTGTTTGCGCGTTGTCGTTATTAATCAGATAATTTTATAACCAACCAGGGTGACGGCCCCGGCCATGAACAGTTTAAGCTGACACGCACCAGTAATTCATTTCATTTTCAATATAAACATCAGAAGGTTGTACAATGTTATTATACATAAAACACGACATACAAAAAAATGCAAGAAAAATATTGAAACACAAATGTGGAACTATCCCTAAACGGATGTCTTACAGCCAGAGAGAGAGGAAACTTCATTATTGAGACCGATAGAAATGGGGGTTACAATGAACATGATAGAATATCGTATACCTAATCAAAATTCACAAAAAGCTACATAAAAAGAAAATAGTAATAATACAAAATCTTAAATACATATATGACTTTATGAGGGACTATTCAATAATAGTCATTATCTATTACTGGTTCATTGTCCATTACTGGTGCCGTCACTCCACTTAAATAAAATTTGATGTCATTAACACCCCTCATGACATCGGGTTAACTCTTTCACACCCACCGACACATATACGTGTTTCCTTGACTTTCGCCGAGCGCCGATCAAAGATCATTCGCACACATATGCGTTCGCATCACTAGTGAACGCGTCAGAGCAAACCTAATTCTGCTCAAACCTAAAATTATGCTAGGAGTGGCTGCGAAGCGTGAAATAGTCATAATCATGCTTGTCCAAGTCACGTTTCGTGTGCTCTTCCTACCCCGTTCGGGAACACAGGTGTGATTATCTGTATGCATGTAATTTGATTTAATCCTGTGTTTTCAACCGACTTCAAAAAAGGAGGAGGTTCTCAATTCGTCGGGATCTTTGTTTTTTTTTATCATCATTTTTTTATGTGTGTTCGCTGATTACTCGAAG
This sequence comes from Adoxophyes honmai, assembly GCA_005406045.1. NCBI lineage: Eukaryota > Metazoa > Arthropoda > Insecta > Lepidoptera > Tortricidae > Adoxophyes > Adoxophyes honmai. The sequence continues at coordinate 35,837 of BHDV01019899.1, forward strand.
ACACCTGGACCGATTTGGAAAATTCTTTGTTTGTCTGAAAGGATATAGTTTCCAGGTGGTCCCATTGTCAGCATATCTTGACCTGATGATGGAGTATGAGGGAAATGCTTTTAGTACATTTTTTAAAGCTACACCATTATTTACGTTTGGCAGTAAAAAAAATGACTGAGCTGATGATGGAAGGTCAACTCCTTAATGCTTAGGAGTTAAAGGATAATTGTTTCAATACTGAATGCACCTGCAGACTGGAAATTATAATTTCAGTAATTAGTCAGGTCTGCTGGTGATGGAAGGTCACTCTCATTAGACAAATGCTTTCTGTTCAGTATAGCCCAATATTGAAGTCGGTTTTTTTTTGTTTAAAATTATTTGAAAACGACTCAACCAGCGACGTAGCTTAACAAAGTGTACGCAAAGCAAAAGCGCAAGATTCCCTCATTAATCCGCAGACAATGGGGAGTGGTTACTAATCGCGGCATCGAGGGCCCTTCGAGGGCCCTCGGGTGGAGTAGCCCTTTGCACCTTTTTTTTAATGACTTCTCCTGGGTCAAGGTTTGGGTGGATGGGACATACAAACAATCACGCCTATGTTCCTAAATAAAGTAGGCAGAGTATAAGAAACGTGATAGACAAAACCATGATTATGACTATTTCACTCTTCACAGCAAATTCTAGAATAATTCTAGTTTTAGAAACAAATGGAAGATGTAGTACTTAGATAATAATGACAGGTTGCTAGCCTGTCGCCTATAGAATACTGTAGAATGTATAATACATCATCATCATCATCATCAGCCTATAATAATATACGTCCCACTGCAGGGCACAGGCCTCCTCTTAGTGTGAGAGGGCTTGGGCTATAGTTCCCACGCGGGCCCAGTGCGGATTGGCAACTTCACACACTATAACCGCTTTTCGTCGGCGAGCATGAGATACTTAGGGCGGTGTAGTTCTGTGGCCTGAGGCGGAAAGGTTATTCACCGTGGATTAGAATTGGGCGCCTTTTAAAGTTTAAAATAAACAAAATTGTTCAAAAAGAAAGTAAAAATGGTGAACAATCTCCCCGCACAAACGGAGACCCTCTGCTGGATGAAATAAAACAGTTTGATTGGTAACTTGTATTTATTTAAAGCAACTTTTGAGTTACAGTACACAAAAAAAGGAAAAAGAGTCCATATAGATAGTTAGAACAACATACTGGCCTTGTCATTAAACTAGATTCATAAGATCCTGATTTATAGGACTAGTTAAAGTTAAACAGACTCACCCGGTTCAGAACAGTGCCCCAGCCATACGAGCGTGACACACCACCCTTGGGACGGAACGCTGGTCCTTAACAGGTGAACCCGCAGTCTACAATAACCACTACCACGATGCCCGGGGACAGAGTACCCGGCATGCAGCACAGCAGACCCGTAACAATGAAGAGAAGCGGCTTCGCAGTCCACTTCGGACAAGCAGCCTCCGGAAGACAGAAGCAGCAGACAAAAAGCTGACCGTAGAAGGACGGCCGTAGATTAGAAGGCAGCCGTAGGTAAAAAGTAGCCGTTGATTAGAAGGACGGCCGTAGCTTAGAATCCGGCCGTGGATAAGAAAGCAGCCGTAGATTAGAAGCCCTGGAATAGAATTCCAGATTATAACATACGTAAAATAATTATTCAATAGACAAGAAAAGGAGTAGGCAGAGAGATTGTTTTCCTTACCATTTAAGGGCTTGAGAAAATGGTTACTATGAGTAGGAAGTACAACACGCGCTAAGCTCCACGCGAAACAGCGAGATCTGAAAAATCAAGACACTTTTAGAAGGGTTTCACGACGTTTTTCAACTCACGAAAGCAAAAGACAAAAAGAGGAAATGCATACCTCCGTAAAGCACTATTTCATACGTGTTGTAGCCTGTTTTACAACGCAGGACTAGCGGTTGGCTTCCGTGATGGCTGAAAGAAATAACCAGAAATAATTATTATCTCCTCGTCAAAGAAAACACTTTCAAATTTAGAACGCGTAAGTACCGCGTGGCTCACCGTTCTCTGGTTTTCGGCTTCACCTCGTCGAACCCAGGCAGAAATACAATGTCCTACGCACTGTCACCTTGCGCCATCGATAGGATTTAATACTAGTTCGCCGACATCAGATATTCGGTCAAGATTACCGGAGATTACGTTAAATTGTTTCCAAGCTCGTGCTTGCCCATGGACGCCATCACGAAAGTGACCTATCAATTTCCCCCGTTCCAAACGTCAGCTAGCTGTCAAATGGTGACACCTGCGACTGTTCGAGACACTAAAAAAAACGGTGTTACAACACAACGTTGAATTACTTCGTTGCTGTGTGTAGGTTTCCTCACGATGTTTTCCTTCACCGAATAGCTCGTGATAAATATCAAATTCGATATCGCACATAAATTCCGAAAAATTCAGAGGTGCGAGCCCGGGGTTTGAACCCACGGCCCTCTGCTTGAGAGGCCACAGGTCGAACCGCTGGGCTACCACGGCTTATAGAATGTATAATACAAACTCTTTTTATTTGTAGGACATTTTCAGGAAATAGAGATTTAAAGTTAAGTCTAATTTGTAGTCCTGATTGTAAATACCATGTAACTGTCTGAAATATATTATATATCAACCGTTTATTTTATTTAACGCTATCTATAGATAGTTTTTAGTACGACCACCTTTTACACTTCACAATACCTTAGTTAAGTTGCAATTTGTAGCTTGACAAAAAATCGATCCAAAGCATCGATACTTCTAAACACCCCCCTCTAATCCCTCTTCACGGCTTATGCATAAAATTAACATCGCCGACAAATCGCAGACCATGAACTTTGATGGAATTGCAAGCGAATCGTTTGAGAATCTTTATCTAGGGAATAAATCACACTTGAGAAGTTCCGCCGTGGCCGTAAAAGTTATCTGCTGAGAGCCGATCGATGCTCCACTCGTAAATAAAGCTATCGAGTCTATTGAACAGCTCTTAGTACTGACAATATATTCGGAGCATTAACACTTGCTGCCGCGCCACCTATGATGAGCTGCTCGCTTCGGGTTTAAAAAATGCTGGATTGTTGTCGTGTTTCATAAACTTACACTCACTGTCTTCACTTACTTGTTACGCGTTGATTGTTGTCCGTATTTTGTCATAATGAGAATGAGTCTCATACTAATTTCAGAGTTCTTATCATTACAGATTGGCATAAGTATAGTTATCATTGTGATAATGATTATGACAACTATGATTTAGAAAAAATCCTCACTGATAACGAAGGTAGGTCACAAAGGAACGATCAAAGTGCCATAGTGGCTAGCGACGAAGTAAACACTACTTGTGGAATTGCAAAATTTATGGAATTCGATATTTACCACGAGCTATTCGGTGAAGGAAAACATCGTGAGGAAACCTGCACACAGCGACGAAGCAATTCACTGTTGTGTGTGAAGTTCCCAATCCGCACTGGGCCCTGGGATCGAGTTTAGCTCGACATGTTTCGGGCTAATTCGTAGCCCTTCGTCTAGGAGCCGCGGCGGCTGCTGCTGCCAAACGCAAT
>BHDV01019899.1:41446-54587 GCA_005406045.1 Adoxophyes honmai
TATCACATGATTTTTTAACAATCCCTAGTACTGCAGCGCTATTGCCTAACGCACTAAAAATCTCAATCGTGTTTAATTTGACAGTTTATTTCAAAATAGCTTCAAAATTGATACATTTCAAAGCGAACTGACACTAAAACTGTCGAATTAAACACGATTTAGATTTTTGGTGCGTTAGGCAATAGCGCTGCAGTACAAGGGATTGTTAACCTTTTGACCGCCAAAGACGCCATATCACGTCATCGCAAGTCAGTGCCCGTGACGCCGCGACGTTAAATGGCGCGTCGAAGTTATTGCGAAAGAACTGAAATATAAAACGCTGCAACATTTTTTTTAGGTTTACTTTATTTATAGGTAGTCTAAGATATTTTATACCTAATTTAAATAAAATAATACAGCACCATTCGAAAAAAAACAAGCATTATCTAAGAGCCGACTCACGTCTTTGGCGTTAGGAGCACAGCGTTTCACTTCGCGCCTTGGCGGTCAAAAGGTTAAAGAAACATGTAATAAAATATTCAATTTCATGGCTATCTCGTACTTATCTAAGTGTAAGACCAAATGTTTCTTAGACAAATTTATCCTAAACAATAGTGCTACCGATTTGTAAGATAAACCAGCAAAATTTTTTTTTTTTAAATTTTTAGTTGGTTCGATTCCCGGTTGAGACAAGAAAAATTTTAAAAATCTTTTAGTGCAGTTTTGTTTCTTTCCAAAAATGAAGGAATGTTTCCTTTCAGCAAAATGAGCTAACTAAGAGATTTATAGGAGTTTCCCTCCAGGGCCCATTGAAACTTTCCACCCTGTATATGGTGATGAGTTAAAATAACATCTCTCAATTTGTTCCATTGATGTCGCAACGAGTAACTAAGGAAATAGGTTGGTAACCTTTAGGAAACCTATTGCTGTTATACTTTTTGCATCTGTTTTTATACCTTTGTTAGAAGTGGCTGCGAAACCTGAAACAATTATGGTTATCTCCGCCACGTTTTGTATGCTCGGCCATCCCCATTTGGTAACGCAGTCGTGATTGCATATTGTTGTGATTATTTTATAATGTGAACATTAAACTACAGTGAGACTCACTCATAATTTAATCATAATTTATTGATTTTATAATTATGTTTAATTTTTATCGACATCGATAACTCGCAAATGGTACATCACTATTCAGTTAGCGCGCTATTTTTATAATTAAGCTATCGCCGGACAGCCGTCGCTTGGTCTGGCATGTCCAATACGAATTCATATATTTCAATTCACATTATAATAATAAATAATAAACAGATTTATGTCGTCAATTGGGGTGGGTAGAGTACAAAAAACGTTATTTTAAACAAAAAACTACATTTTGAGTACAATTTTAGGTTTTAATAAATATGTCACACATCACGCCTGTGTTTTCAAATGGAATAGGCAGAGCTCACGAAACGTTACATAGGCAAAATTATGACTATTTCAAACTTCGCAGCTACTTCTAGCATAATTTTAAGGTTGCAATTTGTAATGTAAAAGCCGTGGTAGTCCAGCGGTTCGACCTGTGGCCTCTCAAGCAGAGGGTCGTGGGTTCAAACCTCGGGTTCGCACCTCTGAATGTTTCGGAATTTATGTGCGATATCGAATTTGATATTTATCACGAGCTATTCGGTGAAGGAAAACATCGTGAGGAAACCTGCACACAGCGACGAAGCAATTCAATGTTGTGTGTGAAGTTCCCAATCCGCACTGGGCCCGCGTGGGAACTATAGCCCAAGCCCTCTCATACTGAGAGAAGGCCTGTGCCCTGCAGTGGGACGTATATAGGATGGATGATGATGATGATGTCGTCAATTAGGGTAGGTAGAGTACAAAAAACGCTATTTTAAAGCAAGCCTGTTGCCTACAATATACCTAAACATAGTCCTAAGTCGCCTCTTACGATATCCAATGGAAGAAATGGAAAGGTGTTATTATGTCCCGACACCACATAAGGTAAACGTCCCTGTGCTGGACACTGACCCAATGCTTGGCACTGGCAACCTTATGTCATAGTAAGACAGATGACAGACGGGTGCCATCTATTGGGCGTTGAGGCGTCGAGCATTGGTGCTTTTTACCTTAGATGTTTTTTCTTTTTGTTGTGTGTTGTGTGTTGTGTGCAATTTTCAGTCATGGGAAAAGGGATGTTCAAACCAACACAAATTTCAATAGAAACTTTATTCTTATAAAAAAAGTTTTGCGGCAAGCTTACTCAAAAATACAATAAGTCACAATCCTTTTGAGCAAGGCAGAAATTGCAACCTCAATTTTGCATTTCAAAGGTGAATTTTCAGCGAATTTTGTAACTGCAAAGATAGCGAAAAGCTTAGTAATTAGGTAAAAAAAGCAACAATTTGTATCCTAGCTTTGAATTAGGTTTCTTAAGCTCAGTGAACACACAGATTTTTCTACAGGATGTTATTAAATTGTATGTATTGTTAGCAATAATATTTATTCCTGGTTTTGTGTATATTATTTTCTAATTAGTTCAGATTTATTTCACAAAGTACTCATTTTGATTCAAATAACACTGGTGCATTTCCGGCGGTCAACCAACCACAGCAGAGCGAGATGATTGGTTGATCGCATGGCGGGTAGAAAAGACCGCGAATTGCCTTGTATAAAACCACCGGTTTAGAGAGTATTCTTAGTCTCCTCGCTAGAGAGCGAACAAGTGCCGAATATAAGACATTGTGAGTATAATTGTGAACAGAGACCTATAAAACTGTAAGTAACAAGTTCATATTGTATCTTATTTGTAATTGCAATTTAACTCTTATAATATGAATAATATATACTGTATGCAAGTGCTTTAAAGTGTTTATTTTCTACTCATCTCACCCAAGGGCGGCGTTAAATGAGAAATAATACTATACCGCGCTAGTCTAAACTCCATACAGCTTACAGTATTGTGTCGCATTAGAATAAAAAATCTCCTTTACTTCCATCTGACGTTAGTTGTTTAAAAAGAGAATAAACCTTTAACTTAAACACTACCGTATCTTCTTACGACATCCATGGAAGAAATGGTGTCATTCTGACTCGACCCTACACGTAAAAACTCTTTTATTCTTCAAATAAAAAAGAAAATTCAAATAAAAAGTACAACATACGTACATACAATCACGCCTATGGTTCACAAATGGGGTAGGCAGAGCACACAAAATGTGACACAGACAAAAAAAATGATTACGGCTATTTCACGCTTCGTAGCCACTTCTGGCATAATTTTAGGTTTGGAAAGAAATGGAAGAGGTAGTACAATAGTGACAGGTTGCTAGCCTGTCGCCTAAAGCATACTTATATGTCTATTTGCTTAGTCGCTTCTTAATGGAAGAATGGAGAGATATTATTCTATCCCAAAAACCACACAAGAAAATACAGATAAGTAGGCAAAAAAAGCCAAACTTATTCCAAGAGGGATCTTTTTATATTTATGTACGCGGGACTTAATCACGATTTTATTTATCTTCTCGACGTATCGGCCGCGTTACTGCGACCGACACGATTTGACTGAAGCAGAGCACGAAGTTTGTTTCGCAGCCCGGGTTCTTCGAACTACCCGCACTTGATTTTCATCAGTAACGGCACCTCGAACTACCCGCGTTTCATCAATATTGTCCACCGTCACTCTATCACACCGACACACAAAACAATGAACAACACAACAACAACAACGTCGAGAAGGTACTTAAATAAAATCGTGATTAAGTCCCGCGTACATACATATAAAAAATAAGTGAGAATCGCGAAAGTTTAAAACATTGAAAGGGATCTTCACCAGTCAACCTTTAGATAAGTCGTATTCAGCATTTTCCCGATCGCTAAACATTATGCATTATCTGCGCAGGTTTAAACATGTCCGAGCTACCTCGCATTATACAACTGCATTCATCCTGTATATGTTTAAAACATTTGTGCCGTCCTTTTAAATCATGCTGTCAAGCATACTGAGGTACCATCGGCCTCAGACTTAAGTACATCACGCTTGTATTCCCAATATGGAGTGGGCTGAGTGTACAAAACGCTACATAGACAGAAGTGTGACTATTTCACGTTTCGTGGCCACTTTTGGTATATTTTTAGATTATATCACGCGAAGATAATGTTGTGTCCCCCTTTCATCCCGTGGGTGTCGTAAGAGTCGACTCTGGGAAAGGGTAAGTGTATTGTGAGCGACGGGCTAGCAACCTGTCACTGCAATATCACGTTTAACCATCTGGTTACCCTGAAATTACTAAGCGTGGCACTGGATTTTTGAATTCATGTGCTCTGCCTACCCCTCTTGGGAATACAGGCGTGAGAATATGTATGTATGTATATCACGCCTGTATTCCCAAATGGGGCTGGCAGAGCGTGCGAAATGCTTCATAGTCAAAACTGTGACCATTTCACGTTTCTTAGCCACTTTTGGCATATTTTTAGTTTTTTAATGTAAACAAAAAAGGTATAACAGTGACAAGGTTGCTAGCCTGTCTCTTAAAACATTATTGAACCTGTCTCCTCTTATATCCACGGATGAAAAGGAGAGGTGATGTGTGAGGTTAGCGACAACACACGTTTTAACACTTTGAAAGTGTCTCTCACGCAAACTATTCGTTTATAAAAATATATATCAACATATAAAAATAATCTCAACATAATTTTTCAAGACCTATCTATTAGGTATAACCCATACGTATGGCTTTGATGAAAAATATCTCACGTACTATAAAAGCATAATAGTAACAGGGAAATCTATAGATATGTTGATGTAGATACTATGTAGTCTATGTAGTGATGATGATAGTGATGACCGGCCATTGACCCCGAACAAAATGACAGCGACGTCGTTAGCCAAGAAAATGTGGTTTATTCATATAAATAAACAAAAAACATCGGCATAAACGAATGGATTTACATTCGCAACAAGTATATGTAAATGTTGACGGCAGACAAGACTGATTTGAATTTTGAGACTGAGTCCGCGCATTCGATGCTGAGTTGGTAGAGCGACCATGGGTTTGGGAAGACCAATTGATTATTCACGGCTTTTCCCAAATAGTACACAGAGCGAAACGACATAAATCACATACACGTATATACGCCTCAACGCCCAATAGATGACCACGCTCTGTTACCTGTCTTACTATGACATAAGGTTGCAAGTGCCAAGTATTGGGTCAGTGTCGAGGACAGGGACGTTTACTTTACAATTACTCCTGTGTTCCCAAATGCAGAGCATACAGAACAGCACAACAAACAATGACTATTTCACGCCTCGGAGCCACATCTAGCATATTTTTTAGGTGTGCATCCCATACATGACAAACTTCAAGAACAGTATACTATCACATTTACGCCCTTATTCCAAAATGAATTAGGCAGAGTACACGAAACGCTACATAGACAAAATCATGACTATATCACGTTCGGTGGCCACTTGTAGTATATTTTCTGACGGCCGGATAGCCCAGCGGTTAGAGAACCTGACTGTGAAGCTTAAGGTCCCGGGTTCGATCCCCGGTCGGGGCAAATGTTTGTATGATGAATACGAATGTTTGCTTTCGAGTCTTGGATGTTTATCTATATATAAGTATATTTATCCGTTGTCTAGTACCCATAACACAGGCATTAAATTGCCTTATTTGGGATTAGGTGATTGGTGTAAAAAATTGTCCAGTGATATTTATTTATTTATTTTTTTAAGTTTTGAGTTGGCAGGTATAACAGTGATAAGTCGAGACGCTGGATTATTATTGTTATACTATCTACGCACATAAATAATGGCCACCCTACCGCAAAGACAGCAATATAGCCAACATCACGGATCTAGCTATCAGGAATCATGTCGTATTAGTCCGTATTCTTGAGTATTTTCTGCCTATCTACCATCAGAGATGTAACGAGACAGAGCATTGTAAAAAGGGCACATATTTGACTAATTGCACTATGACAGTGGATCGATTCTGATTTGTTATCAACTAGGACGGCGGTTCCTAACCTTTTTTAGCCGCGGACCCCAAGGAAATCAAGCATAATGCCAAGGACCCCTGAGTGAAAAAATAAACTTTTTGGTAGAAAAACATTTATTTATTTAAAATAAGCGAAAAAAATTAATGAGAAGGTTGGTGCTGCTTTTTTGCAACTAAGTCAGAAACTGTTCCCGGCGCGCTTGCGTTGGTCAGTAAGCGTAATAATTACGAGATTAATTAATTTTTGTTAATGCTCTAAGTAAGATAGATGCGTATGGAACCGCGGACCGCCAAACACATGCTCGCGGACCCCCAGGGGTCCGCGGACCACAGGTTAGGAAACAATGAACTAGGATATTAATAGCTTCGTCCTAGATTTTGCTTGAAGACTAGTTCGCACTAGGCTAGTACGAGCATTAAGAACAGCAGCGCTATTGTCTAACGCACCAAAAATTGACATCTACATCGTTTTTAATTGGAGCAGTTTCAGTGTCAGTTCATAATACACCACCAACCATGGCTATTTCACGTTTTGTAGCCACTTCTAGCATATTTTTTGAGTTTTAAGTTGGCAGGCAGGTAAATAGTAACAGGTTGCCAGAATGTCGCCTAAAATATATCTTATACTATTTTCTTAGAAGTGTCCTTCCGTGGATGAAGAAATGGGGAGGTGTTATTCTAGACCCGACACCACACAGGGTAACAATTAACCTTTTGACCGCCAAAGACGCCATATCACGTCATCGCAAGTCAGTGCCCGTGACGCCACGACGTTAAATGGTGCGTCGAAGTTATTGCGAAAGAACTGAAATATAAAACGCTGCAACATTTTTTCTGGGTTTACTTTATTTATAGGTAGTGTAAGTTATTTTATACCTAATTTAAATAAAACAATACAGCATCATTCGAAAAAAAACAAGCATTATCTAAGAGCCGACTCACGTCTTTGGCGTTAGGAGCACAGCGTTTCACTTCGCGCCTTGGCGGTCAAAAGGTTAATACCAAAAAAATGCTTTTTACGGGGACTCTCACACAACAAAATCCTGATTTTCTTGCAGTTTTTCGTACGTTGTGCTTTGTGTACCTTCGTACGTGAATCCGCCTCGCACTTGGCCGGTTCTTCCACTAAGGTACCGGTACGGAAATACGTGCTCCCGCGCACCGTACCCAAATAACCGCGCATTGTGACGGACGCTAAAGAGGCGCTGACAGCGCTGCGTATACGCACCTCGTTAGTGTGGCTAATGGCGGACCACACGATGGAAGGTGTGGAGGTGACGAGCAGCGAATTTATTTTTAAATTTGAGTCATGCATAAAATGATGTACGCGTCGGTAAGGAACTTAAATTTTTACTGCTTAAATAGCTACATGTATTTCATCACCCAGCCTATATGTATGTGTCCCACTGCAGGGCACAGGCCTCCTCTCAGTATGAGAGGGCTTGGGCTATAGTTCCCACGCGGGCCCAGTGCGGATTTGGAACTTCACACCCAACATTGAATTGCTTCGTCGCTGTGTGTAGGTTTTCTCACGATGTTTTCCTTCACCGAATAACTCGTGATAAATATCAAATTCGATATCGCTCATAAATTCCGAAAAATTCAGTGATGCGAGCCCGGGTTTTGAACCCACGACCCTCTGCTTGAGAGGCCACATGTCGAACCGCTGGGCTATCACATCACGGCCTTTATATTTATCTCAACCTAATTCCTTAAGCGTGTCACACACTAAGCAGATACGGAAAGATATCTGTTACTGAACAGATATCTGTCAATATCGCTCCCTTTACAATTCAATGAGCTAACACACATAGCGCAGATTTACAATCAGGTATCTGTTGGCACCGACATAGGAAAGATGACATTTATACGCAGATACAATATTATCGTACGTAATCTGTGACGAGCTTTTTATTACAAACCCACACGGTTTTACTCAATATGTTAAGTATAATAAACGCTTTGCATCTCCATTCATTTCACTCCTCCCGTATTCCTAGTTTCGGCATCCATTTCTCTAACCGATTCACTTAAGACTCTAATTTTTATGGCAACACAAACACATTTCGAAATGGGTATAGAGACGTCCAGACCAAAATCAGTACTGTATACATCACGCCTGTATGGGCCTAATGGGGTAGGCAGAGCACCTGAAACGGTACATCAACAAAACCACATTTCGTAGCTACTTTACGTTACGTAAGATAAAACAGTAATAATGGGAGGTTACTAAGCCGTTGCCCGAAACATACCTTCGTCAAACTATTTCCCTAGTCATAGTTTATTTATGTCATTACTGCATAGAAAAAGACTTAAATATAGGCCGAAAGACGAATTTCATGAAGAATCAGTATCATTTTCATGCCTCATTATGTCTTCAAATACTTAACTTATCTACATTCATGTAATAATTTCGAAAAATAATTAAAGATAGTATTCGTACAAACTACAAAGAACGGCTAAAATGGCGGCACTCGAATCCCACAAACAATTGCGCATCGGCGCCGACCGACCGCGTGTTCCAAATTTGAAATTATTTGTTTTTTTATTTTGATCATTGCCAGTTTTTAAATTAAATCGAATTTTATTGCGTCTGACTGAACGTACTCGTATAGTAGGAGCATTATGAATTTATGATTTAGATGTTCCTAAAAGTACTATTATAGCATTCGCTAGCGTAATGTAAGTATGTCTATCTCAGCTTATATACGTCCATTTAACAATAATGTGTTGAAATTCACCTTTTACATGATTATGTTCGTAAAAGCTTCTTAGAATATGGCGTCTTTGATCGTATATATCGAATTATTTCATACGAGAGCCTTTTTGCTGAGTACTTAGGATATATAATAATGCAATAATTATTATTAGGTTTGAAACATTTTGAGTTGTGAGTTTATGAAATCACTAGCTTTTTCCCGTGGCTTCACTTGCGTTAAATTCGGAAAAACAGAAAAGATCTCGGAATTATTTTAATATGCTGCTGTAGACGATAAATGTTATGTCTTTCCATTTGGGAATAGAATGAAAAGATTCTGGGCATTGGACACCAGCGACCATGCTACATAGAAAACATTGAAAATTGCGAAATACTCCATACAAACTTACACCCCTTATTTTAGAGAAGTGATGGATTATGAAAAGACATAAGTAGCCTATGTCACTTTCCATCCCTTCAACTGTCTCCATCTTAAAAATCAGGCCAATTCATCGCTCCGTCTAGCCGTGAAAAACAGACAAACAAACAAACAAATTTATAACATTATAAATTTGGATTATGGATTAATTTATGTAGTTTGTTATAATGTTCTCTTGCTAAGATGTTTTGAGTTTACTTAAAAATGTGTGAGGATTTCATCGCCAAAGGTCTGGTCCATTCAGAATAACATTAGACTTTCAACACTCAAATCCTTATACATTTTTTAGTATACGCTAGGCGTCATCGCAAATGGCGAAACCATTTGTTTTGAGAAGTATAACAAACAGTGATGTGTTATTGCAATAATGATTTCCTTTACCTTTGGATCTCTGAGAAAAAAAAGTGCGTTAAAAGCATAGAGGATAGACCCTATAGAGAAACAATGTTCGCAACCCCGGTCCGCAAATAGTTTGTTGATTTCAACATACTAAACGTCACCGTCACTGTCACAGAAACTGTACAGAGCCAATAACCGTAGAGAAAAAGGCACTAGCGTTACGCGCGATCTTGGACCGGCCAATAAGAGCACAGCGATCACTTCAATTGTTTTGCGGAATAATTTCCGAACAACCAAGATGACATTAGTACTCTATAGGTTCTATCCTCAATGATTAAAAGTCTAATGTCCTGAATGTACCATAGTGTTAAATGAATTAGAGTATAGAATTGTCTCAGGCAACCCCCTCCCCCTTAAGGACCTTAACAGCCAGGATTACAGCTAAAGATCGATTTCGGATATCTTGTGTCGGATGAATCGCACTTGACATATTTTTCTCGATTGACATGGCTGGGTTGCAATGGGCGAAAATTAAATTGGTTCGTTTCAGCTTCATACCCTCGATTGCCGAAAAAAGTAGAGAATATACTTAAGACTATTTAAGCAATGGTGTCTGTTTTAGAAGAACAGTTCTCCATTTCTTTTGTCAGTGACAAAAAACGATTAAGGAAATAATTTTGTTATGTTTTTGGCGACAGGCGAGCAAATTGGGTAGATGACAAAAAAAATTAGTCCGTCAGATAGATTATCAAAAAATACGCTACACGTATTTTTTATATAATTTGACAAGCAATAAATGACGAGGATACCGTGCTCTAAATTTTCGAGTGACGTCACGTTTGAGTACGAGCTCCCACTCAAGAAGTTTGATGATCTGTACCTTTGCCGATGTTTGTTTATTTGATAGTCCAAAAAATATGTTTCTTTTTTTTTCTATCAAACTTACGGACAAATTAGAATCACAATTATACATATTTGAAGCAATCGGAATTAGAACACAAACGTCTAGTAGACCAATAAATATTAGGTAAGATTCCTTTGTTAAACTATTTGAACATCCGATAAAATGTGGGTAAAAAAAAACCTTATTAACCTGTCAAATCTAAACCGCCAGATGGTCAATATCAGATTTCAATTTCAATTTTTTTCTTCAATATAAGCAATAAATGAAATGACATACCTTGTAAACGACTGAATTTCTTATGTAACTATGTTTTTGTACTGAAATTCAGTCGTTTACATAAGGTATGTCATTTCATTTATTGCTTATATTGAAGAAAAAAATTGCGCCAAAGAAATTAGAAATTGCGGGACGAAATCTGATATTGACCCCAGAATACCTTTATGAAAATTAAAAATAAGTAATAGGTTTATTTTGCACCCATTGTGCCCCAAACTTTTCGTATTCGGATCAGAGTCGAGTGCTCTCCCCGGATTCCGTTTTGTAATTCGGAACATTTTTCCTCAAAAATTTGGCGTCTTCTCGAAAATTCCGGAAAATTATCGGCAAATGGAGATTTGTTTCCGTGAAAAGTTCCATTTGTTTGCCTTCGAGAGGGCTAAAACCGGATAAAGTACGTTTGACTGCCCGTGTGGCGCCGGGTTAGAACAGCACCTCCCCCTTTCTTCCCGTGGGTGTCGTAATAGTTGACTCTGGGAAAGGGTTAGTGTATTGTGGACGATGGGCTAGCAACCTGTCTCTGCAATATCACGTTTAACCATCTGGTTACCCTGAAATTGCTAAATTTTTTAATTCATGTGCTCTGCCTACCCCTCCTGGGAATACAGGAGTACGTTTACGTTATTGTACGTTTGACTGCCGGCCGCAGCAACAAATGTTGACCGCACGTTGCGATGTTGAGCGGTCAGGTCCTTGTTTTAGTTTTGTTATGTGAAAATTATTATTAATCTTCCTAATTAGTATAAGGGTAAATATTCGGACGTTTGAACCGCTGTCATTATTCTCAACACTTTTTTTATCAGATTTTTTGAGAAAAGTGTACATAATAGTCTAGTGTGTACCTATCTATAAGGCACAGACACTATATAACACACTTATTGTACCAATTTCTTAAGAAATGACAGCGGTTCAAACAACCCATAAAAACACACTAATATTTTGAACTCTAATGTTTCCTGGTGTCGGGATAGAATAACACTCCTCTCACTTTTCCATTTCTTCCGAGGACGTCGTGGGAGCGACTAAGGAAATAGGTTTAAGCATGCTTTTGAGGAACCGCTAGCAATCTGCCACAAATACATCTTTAACTCAAAATTAAGCTGAAAGTGGCTACAAACAGCAAAATAGCCATAGTCTTGACTGTATAGCGTCTAGTGTGCTCTACCTACCCCATTTGGGAATACAGGTGTGATGTATGATGTATGTATGTATAGTATGGTGTTGCATTTTTTCATTACCCACCGTTTTCATTGTGTACATTTTTTTCGGAATCCGTCAACATTCAATTCGATTTTTAGAGCCATCAGTAGGTAAGGTAACGGCACCAGTTATGGACGGTTTAAGTTGACAAGCACCAGTGATGGACACTTCATTCATAATTTAAAGACCATAGGTGAATTGATTGTTGTAAAACAAATGACTTTACCTTAGTGGGTAGTAAATGGTTCTCTATTGGAAGGCATAAAGTTTTTTAGACTAATATTGTTTCGCATAACACTTTTCGCCGAAATTGTTTTTTGCATAATCATCATTACGCATATTTTTTAACGCATAACATAAAAAAGCATAAATACAGGAAGCATAATTGTCATCAAGACTAATGTCTATAAGCATAAGCATAAATAGGCATAATAATCAAATGGCATCATATCAATATGCATAACAGTATTATGCCATAAAATAGTAAAGTTTTGTACCAATGGCTCGTAGTAACTATTGCTATTCATACCAATGCTATGCATACTTATGTATTATTTAGGAACTAAATCGATGTCGATGGTGGTCCGCGAACTATTCCGCAATGTTTTGGCGCTTCGCGCCTGGATTTCATACTAACCTAACCTTGGAAATTTTTGTTTAGTTTTAGTTTAATTTTAAATTCAGTTTATAGTGTAGTACTTTATTTTAATTTTAATTTTAAATATGTATAATTGTAATTTAATGTTACCTAACCTAATAATAGTAAATGCAAGGTAATAACGCAACTGAATTTTTTAATTATGCATAGTGACATTTATACCAAATAATTATTAGCCCAAATAATAGTATGCGTAATGTGTATTCGGCCAATACAAATTAGTCCAAGTGAAATTATGCTATTAGCATAGTATGCCAAAAAAGTATTAGGCCAAAGTATTATTATGCGAAAGTACTGTTATGCCAAAATTAATTATGCCAAATCAATTATGCGATACAATAATAGTCTAAATAAAATTATGTATTCCAAGGGGATCCCGTAGTAAATAAGAGTCATTGTCTATTACTGGTTCTTTGTCCATGACCGGTGACTTTACCTTACATGACGGTTAGTTTTTAACCGACTTCAAAAAAAGGAGGTTCTCAGTTCGATTGTATGTATGTATGTATGTATGTATGTATGTATGTATGTATGTATGTTTGTCCGCGATTATCTCGCGTTTGGCTAAATCTATTTGGATGCGGTTTTCAGAAAAGTATTTCTTACATTCAGGAGAAGGTTTTAGTACCCTAACCGACTAAAAAAAAAGGAGGTT
>BHDV01019899.1:57654-69849 GCA_005406045.1 Adoxophyes honmai
CATTCCTAAGTGACATATCAACATGCAAACGATATACAGTTCGTATGCATCTCTTTTGAAGGATGAAAGTAGACTGAACATCGGTAGAATTTCCCCAGTAAATTACACCATACGTTAGCAATGGATATACATTTCCATAATAAGCATTCCTAACAATGCTTTCAGAGCATGTTTCAGACAACACAGACAGAGCATAACAATGGCTTGAAATTCTTTTATTGATGCTTGCGATATGAGCTTTCCAGTTTAAGTGTGAATCAACTATTACCCCCAAAAATTTCATACTGTCAACGGTCTCTATCGTTGTACCCATTTGTGAAACATTCATATTAGAAAGTTCAGTTTTGTAATTCCTAAATTGCACTAGTTTCGTTTTACTAAAATTAACTCTAAGATTTAATGTTTTAAGCCAATCTACCAAAACTTTAATTGTATGATTTATTTTACTCTCTATAATAGGCATACTTAAATTTGAAAAAAGTATGCTTGCGTCATCTGCGAACAGCACACAGAGTTCTTTGACTATTTTAGGCAGTTCGTTTATATATACTAGGAACAAAAGTGGTCCAAGTATACTGCCTTGAGGCACCCCAAGTCTTACTGCTTCGAAATCTGACTGATACTGCTCAATGGTTTTATTTCTTACACAATATTTAGAGATAACTGTCGCTTGTTCTCTATTACACAAATAGCTTTCAAAACAATTTTAGAACATGCCCTCTAACTCCAATATTATCCAATTGTTTCAAAATTACATTGTGAACAACACAGTCAAACGCTTTGGACATATCTAAAAATAAGGCAACACAAGGTTTTTTATCATTGACTTTATCCCAGATATCTTTAAAAAATTTAAATATAGCAAGGGAAGTAGACTTCCCCCTTTGGAAGCCGAATTGGTTAGGACTTATTATATTACTTTTATTCAAATATGCAAGCAACCTAATTGTAAATAACTTTCTCGAAAATCTTCGAGAAGCTAGGTAGAAGAGCTATCGGTCTGTAATTAAGCATGTCACATTTACATCCCTTCTTGTATAATGGTTTTATGTATTTTATACCAATATATATATAACTATATATCTTAACCCGTGTGGTGAAGGGTCTAGAATGACACCTCTCCATTTCTACCGTGGATGGCGTAAGAGGCGACTAAGGAAATAGGTTTAAGTATACGTTAGGTGACAGACTAGCATCATGTCACTATCGTATCTAAAAATATGCTAGAAGTGGCTGCGAAGCGTGGTATAGTCATAATCATGCTTTTGTCTGTGTCACGTTTCGTTTGCTCTGCCTACCCCATATGGGAACACAGGCGTGATTGTAAGTATGTCTTACTTACTTACTTACTTACTTACTTAAACCTTAAATTTTACTAGAAGTGGCTTTGAAGCGTGAAAAAGTCATAATCTTGGTTTTGTCTATATCACGTTTCACGTGCTCTGCCTACCCCATTTAAGAACATAGGCTTGATGTGTCTATGTAAAATAACATACCAACAAACGTTTTAAAAACACCCTCAACATTTTGCATCGGCATTCAAATCGCACACCCCTCAAAAGTCGGGTATATCTTCGGCTTAATCACAACAAAGTGCGTAAAGGTATTGTACATAAGCTTATATAAGTAGCCCTAATGAGGACAGGTAAATGACACCGGGCGATGTCCCGGGTTTAAGGGTGTGTTCCACTTGGGGCCGAACAACTGTGTGAATTGGGGACGAACACGAACATTTCAAATTGCTCCTGAAAATAGATCCAAATATTGGTCAGAAACATGTTGAGCTGATCTCGACTTAATACGTGTATTCGTTTTATTTCAAAGTAAAATAACCATAATTTAATATTTGCGTAACTTCTAGCCATATTTTTAGATGATAACATGGATGAAAGAGGTTATAGTGGCAGGTCACTAGCCTGCCGCCTAAAAAGCTTAAACCTAATTAATTGCCTCCTACGACATCTTCGGAAAAAACGGATAGGTCGTATAAACAGGCCATTTTGTGCAAAGTTGTATTTAGTTTTTTTCCTGATTATTATTTTTTGTATCCAGAACACTTTACTACATTTCGTTACATTCTCAGTCCAGTAACACTATTTACGGTGATGCTTTGTAATTACTTAAAAATGTGTTAAGCCCGTCACAGACTACGCATACACATATACGATAATATTTTATCTGCGTATAAATGCCATTTTTCCATTTTGTAGGTGTCAAAAGATACCTGACGGTAAATCTGCGCAGTGCGTGGTAGCTCATTGAATTGTATAGGGAGCGATATTGACAGATATATGTTCTGTAACAGATATCTTACCGTATCTGCTTAATGTGTGACGGGCTTTAGGTTTTAACAGAAAAAAATCAATATTAAAGTAAACGGAGTAGGTATACGTAGTGTGTCAGTCACGGAATTGAATCCTATAAATTGTGTGAAAAACTCAAGACATTTTTTTTAATTCCTATTAAAAACGCCCTTAATACTAACTAGGAAAAACTGTATACTCGAACCATGAAACGAAACGAAGTGCACAACTTTCAAAATAGCCTAACTTTACCCCGCAAAAAGAGGAACAAACCAGACGGCGCCAAGTGGATACCCACCCCCGGATATTGATTCCAGCCGGGGTTTATTTATGACTATTAGCGGGGGAGGGGGTAATGAGCAGATCAGGGGCTAGAAGATCTTTGGGGGTTGTCATTTGGCTCGCTTTTTTACGGGTAAAGGCATGAGGGCCATAGAAACAGGCGGTTGATTAATAGGGTAACAAACGTAGCTAATGTTATGTGTAAAAATAACTTTATCTACCTTTGCAACTTGTTACTATTAGAAACATCTTCTATCTGTTTGTAAATCTAAAGTTGTGCTAGAAGTGTCTGCGACGCGTGAAATAGCCACCATGGTTTTGTCTACGTTTTCGTGTGGTTTCCTTACCCCATTTAGGAACACAGGCGTGATTGTATGTATACTCATGATTGTTTATGAAATTCACCTTTTCAGCCTCATTTCATGAACTACACTCATACATTAATACCTTTACTATGCAATCACATAAATATCTATCATACCGTCGCTAGTGAGTAAAATCACCGTTAACTCACGGTAAACGTACAGGTGAACTTAACTGTCTGTGACAATTCTGTAAAAGGGCAAAAGTTGAGCGATCGATCGCTGAGCGAGCGAAGTGAGCGTATCTTTCTTGCTCGCTGATCGCTGAACACGGCGCGATTACACCTGTCGCTACTACTTGTTCTCGATTGGAATGAAGTGTGGCTAAAAAACATAAAAAACACAACATTATCTAATATACATAAAAGACACAAAGTGACAAAGTAAAATAAAAAACCGGCCAAGAGCGAGTCAGATCAGACTTGTGCTCGAAGGGTTCCGTGACAATAAACTGCAAAAAAAACTTCATCATCGTCAGCCTATATACGTTCCACTGCAGGGCACAGGCCTCCTCTCAATATGAGAGGGATTGGGCGATAGTTCCCACGCGGGCCCAGTGTGGATCGGGAACTTCACACACAACGTTGAATTACTTCGTCGTTGTGTGTAGGTTGCTTCACGATGTTTTCCTTCACCGAATAGCTCGTGATAAATATCAAATTCAATAAAAAAACTTATATTATTTTAATTTAATAATTTACTTTTAAAAAGATATAAAACTAAATATTCTGTGCATCTTTCAAGTGTGTAACTATTACTATTACTTATATCGACTCAAAAACTTGAAAAATACAATTTTTGTATGGGAGCCTCCTTTAATAATTATTTTATTTTATTTTTCGTATTTGTTGTTATAAACAATTAAATAGAAATAAGTAATCTGTGAAAATTTCAACTGTCTAGCTATCATTACCGTTCTTGAGATACAGTGGTGACAGACGGACGGACGGACGGACGGACACCGAAGTAATAGGGTAAAACGTGAAGTAGGGGTGGATTTGACTTACATAGGTTGGTCAGTAAAAGTTATTAATATAACTTTTTATCGGCCGAAAATGTTCAGTAGCCAATCATTGTAAAAAATACATAAAAAAAATCACGCCTGTAGCGCACTTGTCACGCAAATGAGGTAGGCAGAGTCCACGAAAAGTGACCTTGACAAAATCGAAAGCTGAAGCGACTTGCGATCGAGAGATCGTAGTAACAATTTACCCACTTCACTTACCCATTTCAAATCTGATGGGTAATTAGCTCAAAATCTCCCCAAAAGGTATTTCGATCTGGGAGGATTAAAAATTAAACGAGAAGCACTGATTTTCTATTCAGAATGCACTTGGAACCATGTCGCTTTCAATGCGGTAACGATTTGTAAGGCTTCTAAACGAATACGTCAAAGACAGTAGTTTGACAGGGTTGTATGTTTTATTTTGGGATAAGTGGGAATATTAAGTACTCGAATAGTATTAAATTGAGTATTCATGAACTGATGGTTTTGGATTCGTGATTTCCTGTGTTTATGTATAATAGTGTATACTGTATGTACATGTACGCCTATGTATGTATGACCTCTTTATTGTACAGAAAAAAAAACATGACGAAATAATAAGCAGAGGCCAATACGCAAGTACAAAAGCGAAAATATCCCTTTAGGGATCTCTTTCTGCTTACTTTCGAGCGATTGAAAAAACATCTGAAATTACAATAGACACATAAAAAAGTTAAATTAAAACATTCTCACGTCTGTAGGTATTCCGAAGAGGGGCAGGCTGAGCACATGATTTCAAAAATCCATTGCCACGTTTAGCAATTTCAGGATAACCAGATCGTTAAACGTGATATTGCAGTGACAGGTAGCTAGCCCATCGCCCGCAAAACACTAACCCTTTCCCAGAGTCGACTCTTACGACACCCACGGGACGAAAAGGGGAGATGCTATTCTAACCCGGCACTACACGGGCAATTTAAAACAATACTCATCAATAGTGGTTACTTACTTACTTACGTTGATGTTTGTATATTGTGCTAATATGTACGGATAATTGAGGTAAGTAAACTTTTCCACTAGGTGTTTACTAATCGCATGTTTGAATTTAAAATTAATATAGTCGGTAATGGACGAAGCCGCCATTCGCGTGCGAAACCGCGGGCTGCAGCTAGTTAGCAGAACATGAAGGTAAAGTTCATGTCATTACAACTACTGGCGGAGAATTTATAAACCGGGAGGTATGACTTTCTTTTTAGGTGTCATAATTATCGTATTTGACTGCACTTTTTTCTACATACATACATAACAACGGGCCTGTATTCTATATTATTCATCATCATCAGCCTATATACGTCCCACTGCAGGGCACAGGCCTCCTCTCAGTATGAGAGGGCTTGGGCTATAGTTCCCACGCGGGCCCAGTGCGGATTGGGAACTTCACACACAACGTTGAATTACTTAGGCGCTGCGTGCAGGTTTCCTCACGATGTTTTCCTTCACCGAATAAGCTCGTGATAAATATCAAATTCGATATCGCACATAAATTCCGAAAAATCCAGAGGTGCGAGAGCCCGGGGTTTGAACCCACGACCCTCTGCTTGAGAGGCCACAGGTCGAACCGCTGGGCTACCAAGGCTTTTAGATTATTGGTGACAAGGTATTCAATAAATAACACGAGGATGACACAATGTCAAAACTACGCCATATGTAACGCCTTACGCATGTACTTTTTTGTATTTCCTAATTTCCTGTGTGATGTCGAATTAAAATCCTCTCCATTTTTTCCATGGATGTCGTAAGAGGCGACTAAGGAAATAGGTTGCTGGAAGGTAAGAAGGTGTGATTTAGGCAGGGATCGTTACCGGTATTACTAAAAACTAAAATATCTCTTTTAGTTTGGAATTTTAGCTTGGTATTCCTAGATAGTATTTAGGTTAGCTTACAAAAGTACGACATTGAATGAAAAAAATCCAATAACATACAAAAACAACTGAGATACCGAAATTAAATACCGGTATAAATGTATGAAAATAATACCGGTATTCGATCCCTGGATTTAGGCGGCAGGATAGCAATCTGTCATTAATATTTTACTACATTTGCCGTCTGTTTTGAAACCTATGATTATGCTGGTGGTTGCGACGCGTTTATGTAAAGTCTGAGATCGAATTAGAGATCAAAAATGTAAACAAACGTGTTGCCATTGCTTTATTGTTATGAATCATAAACTAAAAGTAGCTAAAAAAATTATACAATTATATCAATTAGTAACAAAAAAGGTTGACTACATCTGGAATGTCACTTTGATATTGACAGTTGTTTGTTTACATTTTTGATATCTAATTCGATCTCACACTATAACAGTATGGTGTAGCGTTTCATCTGATCTGTTTATCCCGTTTGGGAATACAGGCGTGATTGTATGTATGTATGTATAATTGTATATATACATCCTTTATATTATGTTTTCAAATGAATAGACCTAAGTAAACCCGGTCAAAATAAGAAGGATTTCTTATACCCAGCTCCCGCGCCGCCCGGGCAATTTGCCCGTCTGGGCTTACCCGCCGTTTACCACGCATTAGTCACCCGGCAAATTGCCTTATCGATGGCAAAAACTTATCCGGGCCCCGGGCAAGAGACTAAAATTCGAAATTAGTGATGTCTACATACCACATTTTTTAGGCGACAGGCTAGCAACTTGTCACTATTGTACTAGGTACCTTGTCCATCGGTTTTCAAACCTGAAATAATGCTAGAAGTGAAATATAGAAGTGAAATAGTCATATAAATGTTTTTTTCTATGTCACGTTTCGTGTGCTCTGCCTACCCCATTTGGGAACATATGCGTTATTATTATGTTTGTAAGAATGACACTTCTCCATTTTTTCTCTCCAGAAATCAAAATTAAAAAGTAACAGTAAAATTGTGCGCTGTCTCTCGGTCTACCTTTATAGTCTAAGAGCATCATAACATAAACCAATTTGCAACATCCGAGCTTGGCCCAGATTTAAAGAAAACAAGGTTTGGTTTAAACTAAGATTACGGCAACTGCGGTTTAGTTAATCTAGGGCGGGTAGCAACAACTTCTTAAGGAACTAGGGGAGAGTACCTACCTACACGAAACGTAACATAAACAGAAGCATGATTAGGACTATTTCACGTTTTGCAGCCACTTCCAGCATAATTTTCGGTTTGAAAATAGATGGAAGATGTAGTACTTAGTAAAAGTGACAGTTTGCTATACCTTATCGGTTTAGGTATGTAGTTAAAACAATGTAAACAATCTTGATGTGTCTTTTTATTTAAACGTACACTTTATAAATCGAAATCTTTACATTTTACAATTTAGGTATGAAAAAATCGTTTACTTTCATAATCGAATTGTATAGTGTAACGGTTTTCATTTTTAGACTGTGTTTTTCAACAAAAAGACATGTCAAGATTGTTTATATTATTGTTTTAACTACCTAAACCGATAAAGTATAGCTCGTCGTCTAAAGCATATCTAAACCTATTTACTAAGTCGTCTTACGACATCTGCCGAAGTAATTGAGAAGTATTATTCTTTCCCGACGCTATACAGAATTATTATTTTACTAGCTTTCCACCCGCGCGCGGCTTCGCCCGCGTGGAACTCGGTTATATTGCGGTATAAAGAATAGAATAGAATAGAATAGAATAGAATAATTTTATTTGCCAGAATACTTATAAATATAGTACAGGATGTTTATGTACAGCAGCACAGTATTCAGTCGGTGAACGACATGCAAAAGTTTACAGTACAATTTACAATCATTCAATTAATTTGATTTGTAACATTAAAAAAAAAATATATGTATGTCAATATTTAGAGAAATAACAATAGAGAAAAGAAAGACCATGAAAATTATATAATCAATTTACAATATGTATAAAGCCAAAGTGTTTAAGTGGGGCAATTGGAATCAAGAAATTCTTTTACGCTATAAAAGCAATTAACCTTCAGCAACCTAGTAACTTCTTGTACAAATTTATTGTATTCTAACTGTCTTAAATCTGCTGGAAGGTTATTGTATAAGATAATGCACATATTATATGCATTATTACGGTAAATTGCAGCATGACAAGGAGGGTGGTATAACAGGTCTTTGTACTGAGCCCTCTGTTTACCTACGAAGACATCGGACCTCTTTCTAAAGAGGTCAGGATGTTTTTTAACGAATAAGCATGCTTTTTTTATGTACATGCATGCTAATGGAAGCAAATTGAGTTTTTTAAAAAATGGTCTGCAACTATCCATCACCGGAATGTTAACTATTGCACGTATGCATTTTTTTTGTCGTATAAACGCCCTAGTTACATCGACTGAATTCCCCCAGAGCAAAAGTCCATAGTTCAACAATGATGACACATAGCCGTGATATGCTGTTATGGCAGCTTCAGTGGAAACAGTCATCCTAAGTTTTCTCAAAGCACAACTATAAGAAAACTTCTCGTTTCAAACGACACATCAGCGCCATCGATCTATCATCTATCGATCGATCATTGGTCTATCATCGATTGATATCGATCTATCAAGCAAACCAGATTTTTGTTTTCCCTCTGTAACATAATTTTTTTCCGGGATAAAAAGTACCCTATTTTTTAATCCGGACTTTTATCTTTATGTCTGCAAAATTTCAAAGCAATCGGTTCAGTAGTTAGGGCGTGAAAGCTGAACAAACAAACAAACAAACAAACAAACTCACTTTCTGACTTATAATATTATATTAGTAAGGATGTGTTACATCATAAGTTTGTAACAATCCGTTTCCAGAATAATAAAACACGCGTTTTACGCTTGCAACGCTTCGAAACTTAAAACATTTATGTTTATTATTATTTTTATTGTGCTGATAACACTTTTGCGGGACGAGAATGTGGCCAGTGCAAATAATTCAAATTTGTAGGGTGACCATGATGAACCTTAATCCCAAGGACAGGAGAATTAATTCTGAAAAATTCACGTTCTCGTGCCCCTATACTAGTCTATACTAACAACGACGTAAATGCAATTTAAAATTGCAAATGCGTAAAAATAAGAATGTAGTCGAATACTTATTTCTTTTTTTATCTCGCATTCAAGTCATTGTACACACACTACACTACAGGTCCATTAATATACTAAAACGAGCAAGTGTGTCAATTTTATGGTAAGCAATTAGGTAGGTTTTTTGCTATGAAATGAAGGTTTCTAAGGGAAGAAAAAGAACAAGATCAAGCCAAGGACAGTAGCTAGTTAAAACAGGTTGCTGGCATATCCGATGCCTATATTTAGCGGATCAATTGTTTGCATCGTTGTTAAACGGTTTTCTTTTATTTGTTTGAATGATTGGTTTATAGATGGCAGTGGTGTTTAATTTTTACAAAATCTTACCACTTAAGTTTTGAAACTTAAATCATATTTTTATTGGCCCTTAAGTTATCATGTTTGTGGTGTCGAGTTCAGGATAACACCTCTCCATTTCTTCCGTGGATGTCATAAGAGGCGACTAAGCATGGGTTTAGGTATTCTTTAGGCGACAGGATAGCAACCTATCACTATTATACTTCTTTTTCCTGTTTATTAAACCTAAAATTATGCTGAAACGTGAAAATGAGCATGGCTTGTCTATATAACGTTTCGTCTGCTCTGCCTACCCCATTTTTTTGGGAATACAGGCGTTATTCTATGTAAGTATGTAGGTTTTTGAATTTTCTAGCACCGTAATAACGCCTATTTACTGATTTTTAAAATTTTGTAAATTACAAAACCATGGTCACCCTACGCCTCTCGAATGTCTTAAGATCGCTGATATGCGTCCGCGCATATTTCATACAGAATGCCGAAAACCACGCAAAACCCGTCATTATGGGGCCTAGATGTTATCAGGCTCTGTTTATTTGGGGAAAAATTGTGTTTTAACCTTTTTTATGGGTAAGCTTTCGCGAAATTCCTTCTTTTTGGGACGGATTTCGGAAACTGATAGGCTTAACTAACTTTTTTTTGACGAAGTAGATGTGATCATTAAATAATTCATCACCAAAGAAATGCAGATCAAGTAATTCTTTCAATTTGTCAATAATAATGGAAACAGTTTATTTAGTAAACTCATTTTATAAAAAAAATTGTGACGAAAAAGAAGAACTCAAAGATTAAAATTGCATGACAATAAAACCAAAAACTTAAAATACTTATACGAATAACAGTTACTGACCTAACTCAAACAGGCAAAAAAATCATCATAGTGATATTGTATTCAACAATTCTTGACAAAACCAGTTAGGTAGGTACATGCTTATACTTACTTACAATAAATACAGGCTTGTTCTACCTACAGATCTTTTTGAAGTCTGTGCCAAGCCAAATAGGCTTAAGTATAAAATATTAATATTACATCCCATTTTTTTATTAAGTAAGCTGTTGATACCGTTTTTCTCCTTTTTTGATTTTTGTACATCGTTTTATTTTGTTTTGGGCATGACACCAACTTCAAAAAGAAAATGAAAAACTTTTTTAATCTTTAGTAAAAAAAGCTCTTGATCCGTGTGGTATCCAGTTTAAAATAGCACTTTTCCAATTCTCCCGAGAACATCGTAAGAGGCGTTTAAGGAAGGCTAAGGTATATTTTAGGCGACAGGCTAGCAACATGTCACTAGTACTTGGCAATTTAAAACCTAAAATAGAGTAAAACTGGCCACGAAAAAAAAAAACATACTTACATCCATACATCACGTCCGCATTCCCAAATGGGGTAGGTAGAGCACACAAAACGCTACATAGATAAAACCAAGACTATTTCACGTATCATGGGCATGTCTAGCATAGTTTTTTAAAATGTCTGCTAAATAATGTGCTAGCATAGCGTGTGGCTAACAGCCGGACCACACTGCCGTGCTACCGGGCACGGAACAGTATCGCATATATCAAATTCCTTCATGCCACCGAAACGCGAACGGGTCTATCGGCCTTTTTTTAGGTAGGGCTGTCGAGGCGAAACGACTCTGACGAAACAAGATTCAAAAATGGAAGAGCTTGATTGTTTTAAAAATGGAAGAGAGAGTAGTGATTATAAAAAATGGAAGAGCTTGGTTATTTAAAATTGGAAGGGAGTTTAGTGATTTGAAAAATGGAACCGCGAGCTTGGTGATTTAAAAATAGAAGCGAGTTTGGTGATTTGAAAATGGAAGGGAGTTTAGTTTTTTGAAAATGGAAGGGAGCTTGGTGATTTAAATGTGGAAGAGAGCTTGGTGGGTTTGAAAAGGCAACAGCCGGACCACACTGCCGTGCTACCGGGTACGGAACAGTATCGCATATATCAAATTCCTTCATGCCACCGAAACGCGAACGGGTCTATCGGCCTTTTTTTAGGTAGGGCTGTCGAGGCGAAACGACTGAAGAAACAAGATTCAAAAATGGAAGAGCTTGATTGTTTTAAAAATGGAAGAGAGCTTGGTAATTTTTAAAATGGAAGAGCTTGGTTATTTAAAATTGGAAAGGAGTTTAGTGATTTGAAAAATGGAAGAGCTTGGTTATTTAAAATTGGAAGGGAGTTGAGTGATTTGAAAAATGGAACCGCGAGCTTGGTGATTTAAAAAGGGAAGAGAGCTTGGTGATTTATAAAATGGAAGAGAGCTTGGTGATTAAAAAGTGGAAGAGAGCTTGGTGATTTAAAAAGGGAAGAGAGCTTGGTGATTTAAAAATGGAAGAGAGCTTGGTGATTTAAAAAGGGAAGAGAGCTTGGTGATTTAAAAATGGAACAGCGAGTTTTGTAATATTAAAATGGAAGAGAGCTTGGTGATTTAAAAATGTAAGAGAGCTTGGTGATTTAAAAATGGAAGAAAGTTTAGTAATTTAAAAGATGGAAGACCTTGGTGATTAAAAAATGGAAGAGGTTATAGTGATTTAAAAATGGAAGACAGCTTTAAGATTTAAAAACGAAACATTGAGCTTTGTGATATAAAAATAGAACAGAGATCTTTGAGGTTTAAAAATGAAACAGCGAGCTTTCTGATTCAAAAATGGAACAATGATGAAGATTAGACATTGTTTTTTTTCTCTCTGCCTAGTGTGAACCCTAGTCTGCCTAGCGAGCATGTTTAGTTAAAAATACCAAGATGGCGGCCGAGCTGTCAGATTGGGGGTGTGTAATGAATGGTATAATTTTTTTTTTTTAAATATTTTCTTTTGACATAATAACATTTGATATAATTTCAAAGGATATAATCACTCATTTTATATAATTAACGATTGGCATAATTT
>BHDV01019899.1:71525-83004 GCA_005406045.1 Adoxophyes honmai
TCTACTTTCATGTCTCTTCTGCCACACCCAACTCTCGCTGCCATACATCAAAGTAGGTACTAGCACACCGTTGTGAATAGCCAGTTCAGAGACAATTCCGCCAAACCATCGCGGCTCTTATTGCCCGGCCCAAGATCGCGCGTAACGCTAGTGCCTTTTTTCTCTACTTTTATTGGCTCTGTTTAGTTTCTGTGACAAACCACTAACTTTTTGCGGACCTGGGTGGCCAAAATTGTTTCTCTAGTGGGTCTGTCCTCTATGGTTTCAGGTACATACCTACTCTTGGCTTGACCTCTTTCTAAAACGTCCGCGATTTGGTCACGGAACGTCCGTCTAGGTCTTCCCCTCCCAACTCCCAACACACCCATTCAAACCCCCGTATTGTTTAATCAATCTTCTTTCATGCATCCTCTCTATATGACCAAGCCAACTAAGCATACTTTTTCTATCCTAATCTTTATTCCATGTGGTGTAGGGTTTAGAATAACACTACTTGAATTCTTCCGTGAATGTCTTTCCCGTGTGGTGCCGGGTTAGAATAGCACCTCCCCCTTTCTTCCCGTGGGTGTCGTAAGAGTCGACTCTGGGAAATGGTTAGTGTATTGTGGGCGATGGGCTAGCAACCTGTCTCTGCAATATCACGTTTAACTATCTGGTTACCCTGAAATTGCTAAACGTGGCACTGGATTTTTGAATAAATGTGCTCTGCCTACCCCTCTTGGGAATGCAGGCGTGAGAATATGTATGTATGTATGTATGTCCTAAAAGGTGACTTAGAAAATAAAAAGGTTATGGTATATTTTAGGCGTTAAGATAGCAACTATTCCACCTCACTATTTATACCTGCCAACTCAAAACCTAAAAAAATATAAGTATGTACTTGAAGTTGCCACGAAACGTGATATTTATGGTTTTGTCTATGAAGCCCTTTGTATGCTCTGCCTACTTTGGAAAACAGGCGTCAGCTTTTTCTAAGTTTTGTGTGTTTTTGCTATTATTTTGATTATAAATGGTTTTAACAGGTCTCCGTGAGGATGAAAGCTTAAATGTACCTTATTCAGTTAATTACTTGTCAAAGCACCAATACGGCTTCTGCCCACTTTTTACCTGTTAATTACTAAACTGTATTAATTACCAATTTACAATATTACCTGAATTAAAGCGCTTTCTTGCTTGTGCATGTTTTTACGGGCTTTTGTCTTAGAGTATTTAGCGCAACGGAGTTGACATGACAGGATTTTTCTAGTAAATTAACAATCACACTGAACCGTTGAAACTAAATAATAAGGCCCTGCGCAGACGACAGACTATCCGCGACGGACTTTTTAGTCTGTGTAAATAGTACCTATGGAATTATACAGGGTTACTGGTAACTCGACGTATTCTTGGTAGGACTTGATAGAGGAGCTAAAATGCAATATTTTTAAACCCTCATATGTATGGCCGAATATTAACGGTTCTTGAGTTATTGATTTTTTAAGATTTTTTTTGTATTTCCCAAAATTTTGCATTATTTTTTTTTTAAATTTATGCCTCTGTTGCGGTAATTTTTTATTATTTTTGAATTATTAAACAATTGTCAAATTAAAACAAGTACAAAAACCCTAACAAAACAAATAAAGTCTTCGAAATCAGCGAAAACATTTTTTATGTTTTATTAAATCTGTGGTTGTTGTTACTAAACTACTGTTCTTTCGTGGGTGTTGTAAGTTGTAAGAAGCGACTAAAAAAATGTCTTTAGGTAGTTTTAGGCTTCAGCCTACAGAACTGTCACTAGTGTAATCCTTTCATCTATGGTTAAACCTAACTTTGTGCTAACGATGGTCACAAAACGTGAAATAGTCAGGGTTTGCACTATTTTTAAACTTAATATTATATGATTTGAGCGAGTGTGTATTTTATCCCGTGTGGTGCCGGGTTAGAATAGCACCTCCCCCTTTCTTCCCGTGGGTGTCGTAAGAGTCGACTCTGGGAAAGGGTTAGTGAACTGTGGGCGATGGGCTAGCAACCTGTCAATCCAATATCACGTTTAACCATCTGGTTACCCTGAATTTGCTAAACGTGGCACTGGATTTTTGAATTCATGTGCTCTGCCTACAGTGCCTACCCCTCATGGGACTACAGGCGTGAGAACATGTATGTATATGTATATGTTTGAGCGAGTGTGTATGACGAGAGTGATGAATGTCAGTGAAGCGAGAGAAGTATGTAAGAATAGATGCGAATGGCGCTCTGTTGCCTCTGCCTACCCCGCATTGAATAAAGCATGACAGTTATTACGTATGTTGCACTATTTAACGTTTCGTGTGCTCTGTTTCCCCCATTACTGAATACAGGCGTGATGTATGCATGTAAATTTTCACGATTGTCAGCTCTTTGCAATGGCGTCTCCGGTCGGTAAGGTGCTCTATGCGTTCGCCAAGGGACGCCACAGCTAGTAATTATAGCTAACTTGCAACCTTATAAGTGAACTTGCTTAAACGGTTTGCTAGCTTGTTGATCAGTGCAAGCTAAGCTAAGCTATAAGTACTACATCCGTACCAATATATAAATGTGAAAGTGTGTTTGTTTGTTTGTTTGTTTGTTTGTTTGTCCGTTTTTCACGGCTAAACGGAGCGATGGATTGACGTGATTTTTTAGGTAGAGATAGTTTAGGGCATAGAGAGTGACATAGGCTACTTTTTGTCTCTTCAAAACCCCCATTTTCCGAAAATGAGGGGTGGAAGTTTTCAATGTAGAAAGCTATAAACTGGTATGTGTTATGTGTGCTATCTCTTTTGTGATACCCCGAATTTAACGCGGGCGGAGCCGCGGGCAAAAGCTAGTACATACGTTCACGACTACACGCCCATGTTCCCAAATGGGGTAGGCAGAGCACACAGACAGACAAAGCTATGATCGTGACAATTTCACGCATAATTTTAGGTTAGAAAATAGATGGAAGAGGTAGTGTAGTGACAGGTTGGTACAACACCCACCATTAGGAAGAAAGGGGGAGGTGCTTGCTATTCTAACCCAGCACCACCCGGGACCCCTGGGATTACATTTACTTTACTAATTAAGTACAACTGTCGTGTGATGTCGAGATAGAATAACGTCTCTCCGTTTCTTCCGTTATTGTCGTAAAAGGCGACTAAGGAAACAGGTTTAGGTATGCTTTAGGCCAGTGTTTTTCAAACTTTTTCATGACGCGACCCCCTTGCAGTAGTTTCACGACCCCCCAGGGGGTCGCGACCCACAGTTTGAAAAACACTGCTTTAGGCGATAGGCTAGCAACCTGTCACTAATCTACCTCTTTCATCTTTGCAAACCTAAAACTATGCTAGAAGAGGCTGCACGTTTCGTGTGCTCTGCCTACCCCAATTGGGAACACAGGCGTGATTGTATGTATGTATGTAAAGTATCATCATTATCAGCCGAGACGTCCACTGCTGGACATAGGCCTCCCCCAATCATCTCCACAATGACCGGTCCTGCGCTGCCCACATCCAGCGAAAGTAAAGTATCGCTACAATAAAAATAGTATAGCTTTGAATGTGTAACAAGACCAATACAAGATAATTAGAAGTAAAAAACACCAATTAGCCGATTCAGTGGACTCACAGTTGTCATTGTCTGTCCATCACTCTTTTCTAAATAAATATAAATACTAAGGTACTTGTTTTTAATTCGCAAAAAATGTCTGCTAAAGGAAATGAAAAAGTTTTTCCCAGTCTGGAGATGGATTGGTTAGTGATTTTTAGGGTTCCGTACCCAAAGGGTGAAAACGGGACCCTATTACTGAGACTTCGCTGTCCGTCTGTCCATATGTCAATGGGGCTGTATCTCAAGAACGGTAAGAGCTAGGCAATTGAAATTTTCGGAGCTGATGTATTTCTGTTGTCGCTGTAACAAAAATTACATACATACACATACATACATATTCTCACGCCTGTATTCCCAAGAGGGGTAGGCAGAGCACATGAATTCAAAAATTTAGTGCCACGTTTAGCAACTTGAGGGTAACCAGATGGTTAAACGTGATATTGTGGTGACAGGTTGCTAGCCCATCGCCCACAATACACCAACCCTTTCCCAGAGTCGACTCTTACGACACCCACGGGAAAAAAGGGGGAGGTGCTATTCTAACCCGGCATCACACGGGACAAAAAACAACAACAACAACAATTACTAAAATTAAAATAATAATAATTAATAAGAGGACTCTGGGAAAGGGTTAGTGTATTGTGGGCGATGGGCTAGCAACCTGTCACCGCAATATCACGTTTAAGAGGCAATATGCCGGTCGAGGGAATTGAAAAATAGGTATTTGCTAAATCTATTGCTGTCGCGCCGTGACCTGCGCAGACGACGTCGAGTGCGATAAGAACAACTACAGCTCGGACCGAAAATACCTATGAAAATTATTCAAAAACAACGTTTCGTAGTCCCCTGATTTCTTCTCCAAAACTTAACCGATTAAATATGTTTTTTCATTAAATGTTTAAAAAATGTCATAACCGTGTTCCTATGTTCTTATATTTTGATATAATTGTGTTAAAATTGGTTTCTAGAGGTTTGAACACGACGAAAAAAACTTACCAATTTTTCATGTTTTTGAAGGTTAATATCTCCCTTAATAATTCAATAAACAAAAAAAGGAAAACATAGGAACATGCTAATATATCATTAGATTGTTGATGTAAAAAAACATTGTTCTACGGGTAATATCCAGCGAGGAATCTGGGGACTACGTTTCCATACAAAATATGACCGCTCCATTTCCTCTTAACTATCTGGTTACCCTGAATTTGCTAAACGTGGCACTGGATTTTTGAATTCATGTGCTCTGCCTACCCCTCATGGGAATATGGGCGTGAGAATATGTATGTATGTATGTATAATTAATAAAGGGGACTCCCATAGAAAAACTGTGATATTTTTTAGTGGTCACCATTCTGTGAGCTGTATTTTAAGAACCGTGCTAGCTAGACCGTTGAATTTTTCACAAATCATGTGTTTGTATTGACACTAACAAAAAATACAAAAAAAACAATTAAGGGGGGGCTCCCATACAAAAACTTGTTTTTTTTTTGCTGTTTTTGGTACGGAACCCTTCCTGCGCAAGTCCGACTCGCACTTGGCCGATTTTTATGAAAACCGGCCCAAATTATGTCTAAACTCGATAAGGTAACTAAAAGTCCGTGTGAATGGTGTTCAGATATAAATATTAGCATAGCCACTATGATTACTTATACCCATATTCAAAGGGGCAAGTTGATATAGCGCTCTCTCTGTCACGTAATCCCATACAGATGACAAAGATCTTTTTTGTCAGTGTCAATAATTTAGTTTACTCTCTGCCTCTCAAAGGTTGGCTGTAAGAGATCCCTTAAGGGATAAGTCCGCCTTTGTACTTCGCCTTTTCATTTGTATATAATTTTGTTTTTTGTATTTTGTGTTTTTTTTCCTCTTGTACAATAAAGTGTTTACTTACTTACTTACTTACTTACTTACAAAGACAAAAAGTCTATGGCGTTTGACAATTTCGAAATTCGTGCTCGCATAATAGATGGCTACTATTATAGAAGTGAATTTTAATTATTAGTTGGAATTGGAAGTAAAAGTTTTAAGCTTTTACAATTGTATGAGGCAAAAAACCATTTACAAATAATAATTTGACACTTGAAATTGTATGAAAACTTCATTATGAAGTCACAATCTGTCAAAAGCTTTTTGATAAGACAAAAGTAGCCAAGTTTGAACACTGCATTTTTTGATTTCTCTTTACCGGGGCGTTGGTAAAATTCCCCAATAGCGGCCCAATAGGCATGCCCGTGCAACTACAGCGATGTGCTGAAACTAGATGTCCTCAATGAAAACGCGCTGGCGGCATGGGCTGTTGTTGGTGGTTGCACGGGCATGCGTCAGAGGAAAACGCAAGGTGAACGTGAAAGCGCACTGGTGTGGAATTTGCTATTAACTTGTCTTCGTGGATGAGGGATAGTGACGTTTTAAATTTGAATGAAGAAACATGCTCTTAGTTCGATTTGAGTACTTGACTAAAAAAAAATTTAGTCCGTCTCAGTTAGATTACCAAAAATATTGTACACGTCTAGACGCTAGAAGTGTCAAAACATCAAAAATTCTTGGTTTTGTCTATGTAGCTTTTTAAGTGCTCTGCCTACCCCATTTGGAAATACAGGCGTGATGTGATTATCGAGTTTCTCATATAAATTACACGGCGACATTTTGTTTTACACCGTTTTAAATGCCGAAAGCTTAAAAATAATCAGTGTACACTTTCTAATTGACATACGAGATGACAGATTTATTTATCAAAGAATAAATAAAATACCCACTCGCAGACCACACAGAACATATAATAAATTAACATAGGAACGACAGAAATCTCTAAAATTTTGATAAAAATGTGGTTGTGCGCGAGAGCAGCTGGTGACAGAAAGAGCACTGTCGTTAAAACGCTAGAAATTTTTCGTCTTTTTGAGGTGCTTTCAGTGCTATAGTTGGGCAAAGATTTGTATATGTAAAAAATTGTGTGGATCTTTTTGGGAACTATGGCGTTACGGAATAACGTACATACAAACAAAATATGTATTGTAATTTTTTGAACCTTCATAAGGAAACGTGATATTATGAAGAAATAATGAGAATTAAAATCAACCAACACCGTAATTTATACGCATAATTAATCGATAATTTTTCAGCAACAAATTTATTTAGCATTTTGCCCTTTTGGTGTTGTTTGGCACGGATTAAATAGTTTTCTTTTATTGCAAATTTATTTTGGATCATGTCAGGTAATATTTTTATGTATCGAATTGCGCAAATGAACATATTTCATTTTTTTTATTTCTTTTTATCAGTCGACTGGGTAAAAATACGCAATTAGTCCGTTAGTTAGGTTATGGAAAAAATATGAGACACGTGGATTTGTCAAAGGTGGGGTCTAGTGACCTCACGGCTTTGTAAAAAATGTACCGTTATACTGACGTCAAGCGAAACTTTTAGGCGCTCTATTATCGTAATTTTTTGTTTTTTAAATAAAATAAAAAAAACTGGTTGCCTGTAAAGTCGGTATACGGGCGAAAGTTTTACGTGACAACGACTTTGAGTGGTAAAATAATTTTAAAGTGAATATTCATTCGTATAGTAGGAAGAAGGAATATTCGGCCCAGAATACCTTTTTTTACCATTCCGAGTCGAGACCTTAGTTCCTTGGGGTTCCAGCGCCACCAACTTAATGAAAGAGCTCTCCAAGCGGCTGGTTGATGCAACCGGAGGCCGAAGAGCTGGCAGCCACCTCGCTCAACGCATCAGCATTGCGATACAGCGAGGAAACGAAACCATACCTCGGGGGTGCATAGATTAGATGTTTAGAGACGATGTTTTAAACGTAATTGAAGCCATTACTCAACTATTTCTTTTGCCAAGGTAGGGAAGAACAAATTACAAAACCGTAAAACAGAAGATTTAAGTTTATTTTTTAAGTTAGTTGTTTATAATTTTAATTGTTTTTGTTTTGTACATATTTTTCTAAATACAATTGTGAAGCTATCCAAATTGAATTTTATTTCAGACATATATCTATTAGTAACAACATCATAAGGGACGGGTCTACCCTTACATATATTAAACGTTTAATTTAATAAATAAATTACTACAGCATATTCAAACGTGTCGTCGCAATTTAGAGGTATATTTTTATACTTTTTCTTTTAATTAAATCATTTAAGCTCGTATACCAATTATTTTAAATTAATTTCAACGCCATCTAGCGGCAAACCCGTGAACTCACACAACCCAGGCTGGCCTAGGCTACCTTATGTCCTATACGATTTGACATCTTAACTTAAAGACTTACCGTACGTCATAAGAAAATACTGATGGAATGCTTCCATTTTTCAAAAGTTTTTTTTAATTTTATTTAATTTTATTTTTAATGAATTACTACAGTATATTCATTCAATATTTTAATATAATTAACATATTTTATAGCACTTAATGCACTAAAAAATAAAATACAAAAAGAACTCTTTCGAACCGGATTTGAACTAGCGAACTATGGGTTCAGAGGCGACCGCTATACCAACTGAGCTATCGAAGGCTTAGAAATGAAGTTGAAATTCTGATAAACTTTCTGCAACGTAATTGGTTTGCTGGGAATGGGACGCATAAAATAGTATGACGTCATCGTAACGTTACCGAACGTTACACTTTTTCATAAGGGACTCCCAGCTCAACCTAATTTAAGACGTTGTCACGTCAAAAACATTCCTTTAATATTTTTTGATAAGGTATCTGACAGACTAAGTAGTCTTCTGGCATATTCCACAGCGTTTTTAAACCATAGTGGACTATCTTCCAACCATTATAATCTGTTGTAAACGCATATCCCACTCCTTATCGCTAAGTGAGACCGGTAAGCGTCGATTGTCTCGTTCTAGGTGTTAATACAACAGTCCAAGCTTTAGTCTGTGAGATTTTAGTCGTAAAACTATTTTGAATGCCGACTTAATGTTGTACTCAGAGAGGTTTTAATTGTAGGTGACAAAAGTTTTGATAAGAAATGAAATCAGAATTTTTGAGGTTTTAAGTTGACAAGTTTTGATAAGAAATGAAATAAAATGGGGTATTTTTTGAGGTTAAGTTGGCAAGTAAGTATAATTAGTGACAGGTGGCTGGTCCTGCCATATTTAAGGCAAATTATCCTTTATGGGATATGTTAGCCTTTGATCTCGTGTTTTGTTCGGAGCTTGTAATTTCGTCATGTTTATTTTGTACAACAAAGAGTTACATACATACATACGTATTCCTATTTCCTTAGTCGCCTCTTACCTTATGTATGACGCCCACGAAATATATGGAAAGGTGTTATTCTAAACCAGATACCTACCAATAATTATAATCTAAAAATACATACATACATGCATATTCTCACGCCTGTATTCCCAAGAGGGGTAGGTATTAGTAGGTACCTAAAAATATGCTGTGAAATAGTCATGATTTTGACTAAGTATACAGTATAACGTTTATTATGCTCTGCCTACCCCATTTGGGAATACAGGCGTGATATACATAAGTAGGTATGTGTTATTCTGTTGAAACTGAGACCGTGGTCGAGATTCGGTTTCTGTTTTGGTTTTAAACATAGCCTTCAGTCAGACACCTTAAAGTCATCAAAAATTGGTTTTATGTACTGATAATATTACAGTCAAATGCTATCAAATTACATTTGCCAGTATCATTATTTCTTCAATAAAATAACGAAATTACAGGACCCGTGAAAAAGGTTGAATCATTGATAATAAATATAATCCTCCCCCTCAATCGGTATCCATGTTTAAAATTAAATGGAAACTAAAATATCAAAGTTAATTCAACTAAACTTACAACTAAAACTACCACACTACCTATTTGGGCATAATTTAAGCGTGTCACCGAATAAGCAGATACGATAATATTTTATCTGCGTATAAATGCCATCTTTCCATATGTCGGTGCCAACAGATAATTGACGGTAAAATATAAGTTATATGCGCAGAGTGTGTTAGCTCATTGAATCGTTTAGGGAGCGATATTGACAGATATCTGTTCAGATTCAGATACCTAACCGTATTTCCTTCGTGTGTGACACAATTTATAGGTTTAAAACAGGTGAAGGAGGTATTATAGAGACTGTTTGTCGCCTAGAACATACTTAAACCCATTTCCTTAGTTGCCTCTTACGACATCCACGATAGAAGTGGAGTGGTGATTCTAAACCCAAGACCACATGGACTAAAATTAATAAGCTAGAAAAAACCCACCTGCCTAACATAAATAAAAATGTCAATACCTTTTGAAGTGCTTTCGAATCACAAACAAATGACAACCGCATTTTTTTCAACTTTGACAAGACGGAAGACACCTTTTCTTGTATAGAAAAAAAAATCTCTTTAGTTGGAAGGGTTCTGTAGGCATCTTACTAAATTTACACGTACAAACATCACGATTACATTTCCAAATGGGGTAGGCAGAGAATAAGAAACGCTTTATAGACAAAACTATGACCACTTCGCGTTTCGTGGCTACTTCTATCTATTATCTTCTATAAAATATCTACCTACTTCCTTGGTGGCCTCTTATGATATCCACGGAAGAAATAGAGAGGTTTTATTCTAAACTCGGCACCTCACAGATTCACATTTTTTCAGTTTATTAAATGGATTATAGTGCTATTAATTCTAGTTCAACCATGCAAAAATTTCCAAAATTGAGAGTAAATTATGTACTTATTCGTTTTATCATTAAGTATGTTATATTCTTGAAATAAAGCTTAATTATTCAACTTATTGAATCCTTTTTCGAAAATATCAACCTATAACACATACTTTAATTATGTTTTCTTTTTTTATACAAGGCAATCCATCAAGATCGAGTGACCATTCCTGCCAGTGCCAGTGTCGTAAAACTCTTTTTATTTTAAGATCAGAAATTCAACGGATGAAATTATAATTTTATTCTGGAATCCAAAGGCAAATCTGGCAATGATTAGCTCAGTAATATAATAATAATAATACCTATTACTTATTAGTTATTACTGTTTTTGCGGTGATGCCTTGTTATTAATGTGTGAGGTTTTGACAGTTAAAATTTAAATCCTAAAATTAGCGACGTATAGTTAGTTCTGCTCTGTCACGACAACCTTTATACAAGGACCCCTAAATTCTCCGAAATCACAAGGACACTTCATTTAATGTCAATTATTATCTACTCGACTTTGCCTCTCGACAACAATAAGTATTTGCGAACATCTGCTGCAAAAAATATCATTCAGAGCAATCACAAAAGCGTATGTTGGGAATCCTTGAGGCGTAAAATGTTCCTTCAATCGTTACCAAGACGATGCATTGTCAAAGTTACCACAACAAAAGTGCTCTTTTCAAACTAAGCTGCAATATCTATGTAGAGGCAATAAGGTTTGTTTTCAAACGACTTAATGTTTCAAAAGCGCAGACGAAATTGTAGTTCGGTTTTCGACAAATTTAAAATTAACATTCGATAAAGGTGCTGGCAACTTTATTTTTAAAAGTTTTGAATCGATTCCAATTTCGAAAATGGAAGTGCGGTTTCGTTCGTCCGTTTTGTGCCTGTCTATGCTTTTTACTTTTAAATTTGCGTTTAGTTCCGCCAAATAGATATTGCGTTTCGTTGTGGCACTAAGGGTTTTGTTAATTGCTTTGAAACGTGATATTTGTATTGG
The DNA here is from genome assembly GCA_005406045.1 of Adoxophyes honmai. Lineage (NCBI taxonomy): Eukaryota > Metazoa > Arthropoda > Insecta > Lepidoptera > Tortricidae > Adoxophyes > Adoxophyes honmai. Next base: position 82,771 of record BHDV01019899.1, read on the forward strand.
TGTAATTACTGGTTCAGAGGAAACTGATATTTGATACTTTAGTTCAGTTAATTGAGCTACATTGGAGCTGAAATATTTTTGAAAGTGGCCGATGAATGACCGACCAACGACTTGATAAGTTTCTATCTATGCTTTACTTTTTATTTAAAGCAGCAGTCCTTGCGTTGTTATTGGAAGAAGATAAAGGAGAGATTAATGCAGCTCATGGGCGTACCGAGGGGGGGGCAGGGGGGG
>BHDV01019899.1:94387-112829 GCA_005406045.1 Adoxophyes honmai
ATAAGAGTAAAACTAATAACATTTATTTGGATTCGGAATTTTTAGCATTCGGAGTATTAGGTACAATAAGTCACACCTAAACGGGGTAGATACTAGTTTACTTATGACACTATTTTACCTCTCCCATCTGTTTTTGAAATTAAAATTACGCTAGAAGTGGCTGCCAAGCGTGAAATAGCCATTGTTTGGACTATGCAACGTATCGAATGCTCTGCCTTTTGGCTCTTTCCATTTGAGAATATAGAATCTATATTATAGATTATAGAGCGTAATGTATCTATGTATGGATTTTCGTATAATGATTTATTAGTGTTCCGCCTAGAGAATCCTGGAAGAAATAGTTGTACTCAATTCTAAATCCGATACCTCACAGTGAACCAAATAAAACTGCAAAAAAAATACAAAACTAAAAAAAAACAATGCCTCCATTATTTTCTATAGTCTCACAGTTATGCCGTCCCATTCCCACGCCCAAGCATTCAGCCCACTAATTATTGACGTATTCTTTCCAACTTAAATGTATCACTTCGCTTAATTGTCTCACGAAATAAACGTGAGTTAGTTTATTTTAATTTAGTGTCATTCTAGCTTCAAAGATTGACCAACCACAGATAAAGAATGATGAGAAAGAAGGAAAATGTTAAAACCGTCGTAATTAATCTTATCAAATTTTTACATACAAACATACATACATACATCGCACCCGTATTCCCAAATCCTCTCCTCTGACGTAGTAATAGTTAGTATTCTTTGCCTCTGTGGTGTAGGGGTAGAATAACACTTCTCCATTTCTTCCGTGGATGTCGTAAGAGGCGACTAGGGAAATAGGTTTGATATGCTTAATGCGACTGGCTAGCAATCTAGACTATTCCAGCATAATTTTAGGTTTGAAAACAGATATAAAAGGTAGTGTAATAATGACAGGTTGCTAGCCTGTCGCCTAAAGCATATCTACATACATACATACATAACGTCACGCCTCTTTTCCATAGGGGTAGGCAGAGACTACTTTGTTCCACTCGCTACGATCCTGACATACCCTTCGTACAGTCACGAACCGGGATTGTTGAGTCACTTGCCACTGTTCACAACTTAGTCGTGTAATCAATGACCGATGTGACCGACTAAATGTTAACTATTGAATTAATATATTACACGACCAAGTTACAAACATAGGTAAGTGGCTCAACAATCCCGGTTCGCGATGGTACCTCTTTTGCTTCATCTACATTCATCCATCTCCTCATACATGTTCGTCGGTTTCGGGTATTCTTGACCTGAAATGTTTCTGAAACGTCCGCGATTTAGTCACGGAACGTAAGTCTAGGTTTTCCCCTCCAACTGCACCCATCCACATTTCTAAACCATAATCTAAACCTATTTATTTCCTTAGTCGCCTCTTACGATTTCCACGAAAGAAAAGGAGAAGATTCTATCCCGACACCACACAGGACTCGAATAATTAAGTACAACAAAAATTAGTAAAAAATGCCCAAAGCAAAAGTGTTGTAAGTCGCGCCTGTCATAATTTGTAAACAGGTCGTAAAATTACATGGCCGTGTTTGACAGCAATTAAGTGTCATTAAGATGCCGACTTGTCAGCACGCGTTGACAGTTTTTGGCAGAATGGCAATCGTTCCTTCCATTTTATTACATGTCCTTCAGAAACTGCTTTAGTGGCAAAAAAATATACGATAGGTACAGAGATGTTTAAATTTACAGAACAGGAAAAACAGAATTCCGGGAAGAAGACTGCGTGTGGTCTCGGATTTAGTCCATTTCCTCCGTGGACGTCGTAAGAAGCGACTATAAAGTTAGGTTTAGGCACTGAATCCTTACTAGTTTGTTTGTTTGTTTGTTCCGCTTTCACGCCGTAACTACTGAACCGATTGCTTTGAAAAATTGCAGACGTAAAGAAGTCCGGATTAAATAATAGGGTACTTTTTATCCCGGAAAAAAATGATGTTCCCGAGGGAATGTTCGATTTATACCGCAATATAACCGAATTCCACGCGGGCGAAGCCGCGGGCGGAAAGCTAGTAGATAATAATAGTACCTACAAATTTTAGGTTAGTTAGGTTAGGCGGCAGGCTAGCAACCTGTCACTATTATAGTTACCTCTTTCATCAGTGTTTTAACCTAAAATAATGCTAGAAGTGCCTGTAAAGCGCGAAACCTATTTGCTCAGTCTTCGCTAATGACATTCACAGAAGAAATGGAGAGTTATTCCAAGCCCGACACCACACAGTTGTTTCGAAGTCTTATTTAAGTTATTCTATTGTATTCTATTATATTAAGCCCTTTAATAGGGCAGTTTTTGTTCAAGCCGTATCTTGGAATGTGTCTCCGAAAGGACGAGGAGGCGAGATACTATCTGTCATTTAATTGTGTGTGCATCCATCTTTAGTCGGACTTTGTCAAAGTAACATTAAAACATGTTTTTAGTCGCTTTGGAAGCGATCAAGCGTTACTGTTTATCAAAGTGCCGCAGTGAAGTTTGTTTGTCTGATCTGAAAGCATTAACTCAAAAACTATTTGATTCTGGTTTTGACTTAAATTAATGATTCAATGATTTTTTTTTAAACTCGTCAAACAACAAGGTCGATTTCTCCTTGCCATAATATTATGACCGTGACAACAGCTTCCTTATCGTTATTGTATTTTACGTCTCGTCAATTGTATCATGACTATCATGTCAACCTTAGTGAAAAATGTATTCCACAGAAACTTTTGTCAAAATTGGTAGATCACTTTCTTGGCCGCTCGTACATACATTTAGTTCAAAACAGTATAATCCTTACTAATAAAATACTAATAAAATAAAGTGAGTTTGTTTGTTTGTTTGTTCCGCTTCACGCCGTAACTACTGAACCGATTGCTTTGGAATTTTGCAGACGTAAAGATAGAAGTCCGGATTAAATAATAGGCTACTTTTTATCCCGAAAAAATTGATGTTCCCGAGGGAAAACAAAAATATAGTTTGCTTGATAGATTGATATCGATCGATGATAGATCGATATCAATCGATGACCCATCGATAGATGATAGATCGATGGCGCTGTGTGTCATTAGAAATGAGAAGTTTTCTTATAGTTGTGCTTTATACCGCAATATAACCGAGTTCCACGCGGGCGAAGCCGCGGGCAGAAAGCTAGTAAAATATATAATTTTCTAACATACTAATTAAACTCGTATTCTTAACCCATTTTCCTAAAACTCTATGGAAGAAACAGAGAGGTATCCCACACCCAATACCATTCCATATTCAATGTCTCATCCATTTGACAATAAACTTATATTCACATACATACAGAAAAAACAATGTTGTTGATAAAAGTAAAGTCTCCGCATTAGTTCGGTAGCTAGGTGCCGGCACAGACATACACGGCGCGACATTGACATGGGTTGCGCTGGATGACATGACACAGGACAGACGGGCGGACAACAGCGAAATATTATGTGTAAAGCCGGGTACAGACTGCTGTGACGTAACATGCAATGTAACACGCAAAGAAAGAATTTGCCGTCCACATTGTCGCAATATATCATGCAATGTAACAGAATTCCCATTGTGTGGACGTCTTGTGCGCACGAATCGTGCACACTACGCGCACGAACTCGTGTTACATTGCATGTTACGTTACAGCAGTCTGTACTCAGCTTAATACCTTTGTATACTTTGTAATACTTATGTATACCTTCAGGCTTGAATGATAAGTCGGATTTTGGCAGGGATCTTAAACACTTCTTCACACATACAATCATGTCGGTGTTCCCAAATCAGGTAGCCAGAGCACACGAAGCGTGAAATAAACAAAACCATGCATTTCTTCCGTGGATGTCGTAAGAGGCGACAAAGGAAATAGGTATGCTTTGGGCAACCTACATTATACCTCTTCTGCTTCTTTTCGAACCTAAAGTTATGCTGAAAGTGGCTGCGAAGCATTAAGTAGTCATTATCATGGTTTTGTCTAAGTCATGTTTCGTACGCTCTGCCTACCCCATTAGGGAACGCAGGCGTAATCGTATGTATGTAACTATTGCACACGTAGCAAATCAAAAGTTAAAAAATACAATTAAACGAAAGAGCGTTTTAAAAACCGCCCGTCTGCCGCGACCTGTCAAAACAAGCGGTAAATAAAACGTCACTCGTCCTCCAGTAATTCGGAGGCGCACTTAAGCCACTTTTTAGGGGTCCCTGGCCTAAAACGAAACCCTAATTGGGTCTTAGTTCGACCGACGAAACCTCTGTTAACCGTGTCACAGACTAAACAGATACGATTATATTTTATCTGCGTATAAATGCTTTCCTGCCACAAGGCGGTACCCACAGATATTTGACGGTAAAAATGATGAGTGTGGGGCAAGAGGCAAGGTACTTATGACCCATTGAGGATAGAACCTATAGAGTACTAATGTCATCTTGGTTGTTCGGAAATTATTCCGCAAAACAACTGAAGTGATCGCTGTGCTCTTATTGGCCGGTCCAAGATCGCGCGTAACGCTAGTGCCTTTTTCTCTACGGTTATTGGCTCTGTACAGTTTCTGTGACAGTGACGGTGACGTTTAGTATGTTGAAATCAACAAACTATTTGCGGACCGGGGTTGCGAACATTGTTTCTCTATAGGTTCTATCCTCTATGTTATGACCAATGATTGGAATAGGTAGTGCCATTTCGGTGAGCTTATTATGGATAAGATTTTTCGCCCGGGGACTTGAATGAACATTTTAAGTTAGTGTTTGGTTTAAAGTATGTTTTAAAGAAAGAGTGCGTGGCACTTGGTATACTGGCATCAGTAGATGTTGAAAGGTCATTTTCTACATAATAAATGGATACTAGACGTCAAAAGAAATAGGTTGAATGATGTTAAGGTTTCGTGTTATGTTTTATGGATGTGACTGTTAAACGAAAGTAAATGAATGATATATGTACAATGTCTGTTTTTGGAGTAGGGGAATCACAAGTCTTATACGTGTTATGTACAATGTTTAAGGTCATTTACCCGAAATGGTACTACCTGTTCCGATCATTGCTTATGACGCACGTGGCACTGAATTTTTGAATTCATGTGCTCTGCCTACCCCTCTCGGGAATACAGGCGTGAGAATATGTATGTATGTATGTATGCACCGAATCATGCCGTGCCGTATATGATTTAGGAAGGGATTGACGTGCTTTTGTAAATGAATCTCAACGTTGATCTTTCGATCAATCAACAGTTTAGCTGGCACGGTTCGTGAGATACAGCTTGGCGACAGTCAGACGGAGGGACAGTGAAGTCTCAGTAATAGGATGCTGTTTTCACCCTTTGAGCACGGAACCCTAAAAACCGGTACAATAATAATCAGAACCGGTATTTTTCAGCAAAGCATTCATTCTTCACCGTCTATAATTTTTTATAAAACAAGGACGGAACCACCAGTAACCGAGTGCGCTCAAACGCGTAGCTTTTGTTTCTTTTTCAAATTTTTGTTTCGATAACTTATCGACTGTCACTTGTTTAAGACAATGTTTTAATGAAGTGCCTCGTGTAGTAGACTGGCTTACCGATTACAGCCTTAGCATAACAAGGCGCAGAGATGCGCGAGATAGACTATACCTGTCACTGTCTAAATAGAAACGTCAGAAAGTGACAGGTAGTGTGGTTCCAGCGCGTGTTATCTCCCGCTTGTTGCTATGCTACGCTGATAAAGAAAGACTATGTTTTATTATAGCAGCCCTTTCTGGCTACGCATGGGTAGACAACATTTTTTGTACATGTTTTCCTTTCTTTTAGCCTAGTTTTAAACTTTTGGCCGAGGCGATCGCAACGAATCCGAAATCGTTCGAATCTGTTCAGTCGGTCTCGAGTTATACTCGTAAGAAAGGCATCTAACACATTTTCTTTTATTTATACAGATAATATATATCACGTCTGTACTTATTCTCTAATGGGTTAGGCAAAGCACACGAAATGTCACATAGACAAAACCATTCTTATTTCATGTTCTATAGCCGCTTTCATCGTCATTTCTAGGTTTCTATTCTAGACGTGATAGGTTGCTAGCTTGTCGCTTAAAACGTACCCTAACCTGTTTCCTATGTCGCATCTCGTCAGATGTCGTAACATCCACGAAAAAAATGGAGAGATGTTACTTTAAACCCGGGCATTAAAATTAAAAATTAGCATTGGAAAATTTGTGATTTTTAAATGGCTTTTTTTTGCCATAAATCACATCCGTATATTCAAAACGACTGGCCAGTTACTAGTAGCAACAGCTACCAAATAAATTAACATTCGGCTATAAATTAAACGATTAGATAAACATCACAAAACTGGGTTTTAGACTAAATAATTACCAATTAAAAGGAAACGATTAAAATCAGGTGATGTTAAATAATCAATTTGATTTTTAAAATAATTTATCAAGCGCCGATAAGGATCGTGAACAAAATGGCGCCGGTATTCACAAGATGGCGGATCTGGAATCTCCACAGAGTAGACAACGGACCGAGGGAACGTGGGTTTGGTCCGTCCAAGATTTCTAAAGTTAGTAGAACTGGGCGTTTTGAAAAATAAATCTGTGGTAATGGATGTATAACACGTTCTTTTGTAAAATATACAATATTAGCTGTGTCCGCGACTCCGTCCGCGTGGAATAGTGACTATTTCCCCCCCGTTTTTTTCCACATTTTCCAATATTTTTCGCTCCTATTAGTCGCAGCGTGATGTTATACAGCCTAAAGCCTTTCTCGATAAATTATCTATCCAACACAAAAAATATTTTTCAATTCGAACCAGTAGTTCCTGAGATTAGCGCGTTCAAACAAACAAACAAACAAACAAAAAAACAAACAAACAAACTCTTCAGCTTTATAATATTAGTATAGATACATACAAATACATACATACAATCGCGCTTATGTTCCAAAATGGGAGAGGCAGAGCACAAAATACGTGACGTTGACAAAATCAGAATTATGACTTGAAATAGTTAAATTAATTAATCTTAAATTATGCTAGCAATCACTAGCATAATTTAAGATTTGATAACAGAGATGTAAGAGGTGGTATTAAAGTGACAGGTTGCTAGCCTGTCGTCTAAAGCATACCTAAACCTATTTCCTTAGTCTTCTCTTACGACATTCACGGAAAAAATTGAGAGGTTTTGTTTTAGACCCGGTACCGGACTGGAAATTTGTAAAATATGTTATACATTTGCGACATAATATTAAAAATAACATTGAATATCCTTACGTAATATTATAATTGCATTGCTCAATGCACACTTTAAATTATTTTGAACTTTCAAAGTGATAATAATGATGATTCTACGCTATGTTTACAATAGCAGCAATTATCAAATAAAGAACGCGTATCAGTTTGCATGGCTGCAAAGCCTCTGTCCTTCAATACTCTGTGCACTTTTTTTTAATAATTAATTGGCGCCAAATTCAAGGCAGTACCGCAACAATGTCAAATACTTTTTGCGTAAAACATTTCGAACATTTAATGAAAAAAAAAACTATCGGAGGGACAAATTTCTTTCGGTTTTCTGCTCGATGCATTTAGCTCGTTTCCCTTTTTAAAGTGAACTCTATAGATTCAGAATGGCGACACAAATTCCTTTGGCAAATTGAGTTCGAAGTTTTTTTTTCACAAATTGTCTTATGCGTGTTTTGCGGTACGACTCAACATCGCATCGCGCTTCAGTTTCTCTGAATCAACTTTAACTAATTGGCGTAGGGTTTATTTTTGACTGGCTTGGTTAACCTTTTTTTTAATTGGACTGTGTTTTGGTTATTTGACTAATTATATTGGTTGCGGGGCTGAGGCGACAATAATTAACTGTTAAGTTAAAATTTAACTTATTTTTGACAGAAACAATTGTGTACTTTCCCACGACATTCAAAAAGGCGTTTACCGTGTCGAGTTCAGGCCAGCAGCATTTCTTCCGTCGATATCAGAATGTTTGTAAAGAATAAAAAAAAGGTTAGGCCATAAGTTTTGTGTTACACTTATCAGTTATCATTATCAGTCTTGTACTTTTTTTTTTATTTTTTTTAATTTAGCTTGTAGAGTGTCCCACTGCTGGGCAAAAGCCGCCCTATTTTGTACTTACCCTATTAAATTAGATTGTGTTAATAAATTGGTTTACAAATTGGATTAGGAGTTGTCATCATTATTATTTAATTAACTTACTTCCCAAATAGAGTAAGCAGAGTAGACAAAACGCTACATAGTCATTATCATGACTATCTCTCACGTTTCGTAGCCAATTTTAGCATAATTTTAGATTTTACATAGATGAAAGAGGTACAATAGTGACAGGTTGCTAGCCAACATACCCAAAACTAATTTCCTTGGTCGCCTCTTACGACATCCACAGGAGAAACGGAGAGGTGCGTCATTCTAAACCCATGATTATTTTCACTCATACTTCGTTTTTTATGCCATTATTATTATTACTGGTTATGTATGTATTTTGAGCGCCGGCAACAAATCGGGGCTAACAGATGCGCCGTTCAGTCTGCCGACATTTCCTTTGCTATTTTTAGAATTAAGACTCGTTCACAGGAATTCAGTTTTCAGTCAATTTCTGGTTTATACACGTTACACTACACTACATGCCAAAGCGTTTCACTGACTTAACAGATACAATGTTTTAGCTGCGTATAAATGCCACATACATACATACATACATATCGTCACGCCTGTATTCCCAAGAGGGGTAGGCAGAGCACATGAATTCAAAAATCCAGTGCTACGTTTAGCGATTTCAGGGTAACCAGATAGTTAAACGTGATATTGCAGTGACAGGTTGCTAGCCCATCGCCCACAATACACTAACCCTTTCCCAGAGTCGAGTATAAATGCCATCTTTCCATATGTCAGTGCCACTGGCAACAGATCATCATCATCATAATCCAGCCTAACAGGCCTCCTCTCAGTATGTCAGGCCTGGGATATAGTTCCCACGCGGGCCCAGTGCGGATTGGAAACTTCACACACAGCATTGAATTACTTCGTCGCTGTGTGTAGGTTTCCTCACGATGTTTTCCTTCACCGAAGCCAACAGATACTTGACGGTACAATATAAGTTACGTGCGCTGTGTGTTAGCTCATTGAATTGTATAGGGAGCGATATTGACAGACATGCATTCAGATACAGATATCTTGTCGTATCTACATAGTGTGTTTGACGCTTTGGTTTTGTTTTTTGGTAATGAACCTTTAGGTTATATTAGCTTCATCACCATTGTCAAGTATGATAGTGACAGGTTGCTAGCCTGTCGCCTAAAGTATACCTGAATCTGTCTTTTCATTACCCTTCAATACATAATTATTATTTAATAATGTATCTAAGGATAATCTAAATCGAGTTGCATGGAGCTCGCGCCTTTACCTCGCGAAATTATTTATGACTTATGAATCAGACAGATCGGCGGAAGTGGGATTCGCTGTCTCTTTCGCACGCGATTAGTGGCTTCATTAACTGTTCGGACTGTCATTTTATAACTGTCACTGTCACCGGAAAAAAAAACATAAGACCCAGGTGTCTTTAGCAGATCCTTTGCCGTGATGTGTCGGGATAGAATAACGCTTCTCCATTTCTTTCGTGGATGTCGTAAGAGGCGACTGAGGAAATGGTTTAGGTATGCTTTAGGTGATAGGCTAGCAACCTGTCTATTATACTACCTCTTCCATCTTTGAAACCTAAAATTATGCAAGAATTGGCTGCGAAGGGTGACATAGTCATTCATAATCTTGGATTTGTCTATGTCACGTCTCGTGTGCTCTGCCTACACCATTGGGAACACAGGCGTGTATGTTTTTAGTATTTGTTGTTATAGCGGCAATAGAAATACATAATCTGTGAAAATTTCTACAGTCTAGTTATCATCGTTCTTGAGATACAGCCTGGTGATAGACGGACGGACGGACGGACAGCGAAGTCTCAGTAAGGCACAGCGCAGACGACAGACTTACATACATACATACCCTCACGCCCGTATTTCCAAGAGGGGTAGGCAGAGCACATGAATTCAAAAATTCAGTGCCACGTTTAGCAATTTCAGGGTAACCAGATGGTTAAACGTGATATTGCAGTGACCGGTTGCTAGCCCATCGCCCACAATACACTAACCCTTTCCCGGAGTCGACTCTTACGACACCCACGGGAAGAAAGGGGGAGGTGCTATTCTAACCTGGCACCACACGGGTAACTTTTACGGGGACGACAGACTTATTGTGCGATAAAGTCTGCGGCGCACAAAAAGTCTGCATGGATTGTATGCATTGTTCGCCGGACTTTTTGCGCGTCGTGTGCGTTACTGCATATAATTCCATAGGTTCTATTTTCGCAGATTAAAAAGTCCGTCGCGGATACTCTGTCGTCTGCGCAGGGCCATAGGGTCCCGTTTTGCACCCTTTGGGTACGGAACCCTAAAAACGTGTAAGTATTTAAAACTCCGCTAAGCCACTATTTTCGTTATTTCTCATTTGAAAATAAAATGCGTGCAAACGCTCCAGACGTTACGCCTAATACAAGGCAGTTCAAATAAAGTGCGTATGTTTGTATGTATGAAAGGCGGGCATTAGTCATGTATGGAAGCACTTGACTCGCCCTTATGTATGACCGCCCTCAGTCTGTCCTGGGCCTTAATGAGGCGCGGCACAGAGTAGGGAGAGCAGAAGGTTCACTATAAAAAAAAAACAAAACAGAAATAAAGATTACATATTTTAAAGATTACATTAGATTTCATGTTTGAATATTGTGAGGGAACGCGCATAATTGCGGAGGAATTCAATAGTGAAGATGTGTCAAATAAAAGAAAAATTATGTGTAAGTACAATATTTGCACTGGATTTTTGAAATCATGTGCTCTGCCTACCCCTCTTGGGAATACAGGCGTGTCTAACCCGGCACCACACGGGGAACCCACTGCACTTCACTTGTTTTTATTTTTTTATCGGGCCGCGAGCTTCTAATATTTTTGGATTGAAGGTCGCCAGGCAAAAAGGTTGAGAACCGCTGATCTAGTGGCACAGAAGTTAAACCTAAATTCACACCTATTTATAGTTTCTGAGTTAGACAAACGATACCGCCATTTAGAATTAAGCAAGCACGGTACAACGACATCTAGTGGGACAGAAGTCAAACTGAACGTCTTTTTAATTGGAATATCTTTTTTTTTCGTATCTGTGGCCACACCAAAGCAGGGTAAGTATGAAACCACTCAAATTTAAATCCAAATAATTGAAGAGGCGTCAAGCGTGCCTGGAGCTAAAATAATTAATTTCTTGATTCGTTTGTGCCAACGTTTTGGGCGAAAATTTAATGTTTTGAACTTATTACGCTTTTGTAGGGGGCTTGGTTCTATTATTACAGCTTAAGCTCGCCGTAGATACATACATACATACACGCTTATGTTCCCAAATGAGGTAGGCAGAGCACACGAAACGTGACGTAGACAAAACCACGACTATTTCACGCTTCACAGCCACTTCTAGCGTAGTTTTAAGTTTGAAAACAGATGGAAGAGGTAGTATAACAGTGACAGGTTGCTAGCCTGTCGCCTAAAGCATACTTAAACCTATTTCCTCGGTTGCCTGTTATGACATCCACGGAAGAAATGGGGAAGTGTTATTCTATCCCGATCCCTACATCACGCAGGAAATAGTAAATACATATACGCAATTCAAAAGAAGTAGGGAAAGCATACGAATCTGTGATAAAGTCTGCAATAGAGAGATCTCTCTCCAGGCAGATGCTATGCCTGGGGACCGAAGTCCACAGAGAGAAAGTTGGAAGTTGTATTTATGCAATCTTTAATCGAAACTTCGTTAGCGCGAAATAGAACACTTTGACAGTTAATGACGTTTGTGGAAGTTCTACGACTTGCCGATAGGTGGCACTAGGGTCGCTACAAATCGTTACATAATGGAAACCACGTCTCTCGTTTTGTAGCAACTGTTAGTATAGAGCAGGGTAAGCTGACCTAATTTGACACAAGATCGACTTTTACTTACAAAATGCTATGCGATCTACCAATTACACATACATACATACATTTGCTGTGTGGTATCGGGATAGAATAACACCTCTCCATTTCTTCCATGGATGTCGTAAGAGGCGACTAAGGTCATAGGTTAAGGTATACTTTAGGCAACAGGCTAGCAACCTGTCACTATTGTACCTGCCACCTCAAAACCTAAAGAATATTATGGTAGAAGTGGCCACTAAACGTAAAATAGTCATCGTTATGTCTATATAGCGTTTTGTGTGCTCTGCCTACCCCGTTTGGGAATTTATGCGTAATTGTTTGTATGTATGTTAGTTTCGATATATTCGTCTGAGAGACTCGCTTGCCTATTATCCTACACCGAAAACAGCAAAAATAAAATCGGCGACCACATTCTAAATACATTCGCAAAAACGACATAGAATCGACATAACAACAGCATAGCGACAAAATTCGACAAAAAAGTACATACCATCGTCACCGATGTTTAAAGGATTTAAGGCTTTATTTGTATGACAGTAAGGGTTGCTTGAATGTATGGTGAGTTGGCCTTTGGAGTGTAAAACGATACCTTAACACCACATATCTTGTAAGGCGTTCCGCGAGTATAAGTAGTATAAGTCGTTTTTTGAAGATTTTAGGGTTCAGCATCGTATAAAGAATTACAGATTAACTTTTGGAAAGAAATATTATGGCGGGAAATAAAAAAAAAAATGTTTTGCCACACCAAAATGTCAACACGACTATTTCTACTAACAACCCGTGTGGCGTCATCACCTTTATATTTCACCCGTGGTTGTCGTAGGAGGCGACTAAGGAAGTAGGTTAAGGTAGATTTTTAGACGACATGCTAGCAATAGCCACCTGTCACTATGTCTAACTCAAAACCTAGAAGAGGCCATGAAATGTGAAATAGTCATGGTTCTATCTGTATAGCGTTAAGTGTACTCTGCCTACCCCATTTGGGAATACAGGCGCAAAAAAACAGGTTTATAAAAACGATTACCTACGGAACCCTCTAATTTTTTTTTTAAGGGTGCCGTACCCAAAGGGTGAAAACGGGACCCTATTACTGAGAATTTGCTGTCCATCCGTCCGTCCGTCCGTCTGTCACCAGGTTGTGTCTCAAGAATAGATATTTCTATTGCCGCCGCTGTAACAACTAATACTAAAAATAAAAAATAAACGTGATTATTTTGGTGGTTTTGTGGCGATATAAATATTGGTAACAGACAAACTCGTAACATTCTCACAGAACAATTAGTTGTATATCTACTTTAAATTTAAATAATGAAATTAAAATTATTGCCATACAAAAAAATGGTTTTTTTTTTGCAGTTTTGGACGGAACTCTTCTAACGCAAGGCCAACTCGCACTTGAGCGGTTTTTTAGCGACTCGGTCTCGGATGTCGCGGCCGTGTTAGAAAAAAAAGATGGCGTCTTTGGTTTTGATGTGAGGAATGCTTCGCCCTATTTTAGGGAGGATATAAAGGACAAAGTTTTATTTAACTTATTTGGGTTAGCCGACAGGCTAGCAACCTGTCACTGTTATACCTGCCAACTTAAATTTAAAGAAACTGCTAGAAGTTGCCACGAAACGTGAAATTATCATGGTTTTGTGCATGCAGCATTTTGTGTGCTATTTCTTCCCTACTTGGGAATACAGGCGTGATGTATGTATGTAACTTACTGGGATGTATGTATGGGACTTTTAGGTACTTCATCATCATCATCAGCCTATAATACGTCCCACTGCAGGGCACAGGTCTCCTCTGTAGAGACTATAGAGGTACTTTTTATTTAGTTGATTATTCTGTTTGATAGGTTATTGAGAGTAGTTATTACTGGTTTTGCTGGTTAACCGACCGCGAACAGGGAGGTAACGTAGAGGGTAGTCTCGGATGCCTTGAGAAGCCATAACTGCGGACACGCGATGTGGAGGGTAGGGTGTAGTGGAATGAGCTTTTGTAAATGACCCTATTTTTCATTGAACATTCAAAACCCAAATTTTAGGCAAATTAACATAAAAAGATACGTCACTGCGTTTCTATTAGACGTAGGCAGAGCACGCGAGGCGGTAAAAAAACCCGGTCATGACTAAAGATCGAAAAATGTCTGATATATGCATGAAAAATATCTTAAATATGAAAGGTTAAATAATGCAATTTAGAAACCTTAATTTTTTGTTGTTTACAACTGTTTGAATGTTACACTGTTTACAATGTTTGATTTTAATCAAACATAAATTATGTTATAAACTGAGTATCAGTGAACAACTACTGAGACGTATGTCTACATAAACATTACGCCTTTATTCCCAAATAGGGTAAGCAGAGCATAAACAACGTTACACAATCCAAACCATGACTGCTTTATGTTCCACAAGCACTTCTAGCATATTTTTAGGTTTTAAGTTGATATATGTAATAGTGGCAGAATGTTAGTATGTCGCCCAATGCGTACCTTAACACGTTCCCTGTGAAGCTGGCAGTCAAAAAATTAGTCGACACGTGCAGTTTTTTATTTTATTTGATCTGCGTCGGAATATTTCATTAAATAATAGGTCCCCAGGCGCCCCATACGCACTATTACCTACTATTTTGATCATACGTGCAAGCAAATGAATATGATCTAGATCACACGTGCAGATTTTGATCAGCTCATAGCATTAACAAAGGGCAGTGCATCATATGTGGCGCACTCACGTGTCATCAGTGCCTCGAAATGCACCACATGTGGTGCATGTACAGGGAACGTGTTAAACCATATCCTTACTCGCCTCTTACGAAATCTAAGGCAGAAATGGAGAGGTATTAATCCAAACCCACATATCACAAATATACAAAACTTCTTTACTGAGTACCTTGTTTGCTGATAAAACTTATATTTCTGAAATCTAAAATAAGAAGCTCTCTCCACGTTAACCAGCCATCGGCGCCTTGGCCTTTTGCCGCAACTACAGGATGCCCAGCGCCACATTCTATACACAGGGTGATGCCAAAACCTTACGAAATTAACAGTGCTTTAGTTTATTTTGACATAGGGACTAAAACATAACACAAAAAGTTTTTGTTTGACAACCACGATTCAATAGAAATGAGACTTATTACTGTACTAATGTAGCTATATATAGGGCCCATATAATTATAATTAAAGAGAGTCTTAAAGCAACACTTGTAGTTTAACTACGCCTCCTACTTCGCTCCTCGCTACATTACAGTGACACCTCCAGTCGCTTCGTTCCGGCCCAGGGCCAGCAACATAAGTACTAGTTACCCATGTTACATTTCAAGAAGTTAAGTAAGGCCTAGTTTGCATTTGAATAACGGTTGATCAGTTACTTCACGCTTCGTAACCACTTTTACCACAATTATACATACATACTTGCATCACTGTAAAATATATCTTAACCGGAGTATTTCCTTATTTGCCTCTTGCCACATCCACGGACAAAATAGAGAGGTGTTAATTTAAACCCGTTATCACACGGCAGTGATGTAACGAATGTGTGTTTTTAAACATTCGCGAATGCGAATGCGAATGCGAATATCTGATATCGACATTCGCGAATGCGAATGCGAATGCGAATATTCAGTTTTTGTTCAAATTTGGCGCCATTTCTATGGTTTGGTGGCAGTCTCGTACTGAACGAGGTACGTTCCGTTTTAGGCGCATTCCGAATCGGACTAGCCAATACTTGTCACAGTTTTTAGTTTTTAGGGTTCCGTAGTCCACAAGTAACCCTTATGGTTTCGTAATGTCCGTCCGTCCGTCCATCCGTTCGGGCTCGTACTCCGCCGCTACAGCGCCAATTGTCACGAAAATTGGTGGAGAGATAGATAATAAAGTTCCAAAAGTTGATTTTTAAGATTATGAAAAAAATGTTTTTCAGCCCCCCTGCCATACAACGAAAAATTAATTTAAAAATTAAATTGGAGTATTGTTAAAAAGGGTTTTTAAAATGAAACAAAAAATGTTCAGACACTATGTAGATTAAACCCCCCAGTCTTGAGATAATCTAAAACAAAGTTAAAATTTGAGATGTCGCAAGTAACTTTTGAAATATTACTAAAATAATTCTGAAAAAAAAAAATGGTATATACTTCAAAGTAAATACTTTCATTAAAAATTATAGCGAACTAGGTATCATGGAAATTTACTTTTAAACAACTCGACCAACTTATGTAGTTACCGTCTCTCCGAACAAAATGTATGGAAGTCAACCGCAAAATTAAATTAAATTGGTCTGGCCCCAACGTGTGGCATATCATTAAAAAATGTTTTAAAATGCAACAAAAAATGCTGAGACACTATGTAGGTCTAACCCCCCAGTCTTGAGATAATCTAAAACAAAGATAAAATTTGAGATGTCTCTCCATCGTAACTTTTGAAATATTACTAAAATAATTCAACCAACTTATGTAGTTACAGGAGTCTGAACAAAATGTATGGAGTCAACCGCAAAATGAAATTTATCTAGCTACGGAACCCTATGATGTGCGTGCCCGACACGCTCTTGCCTGGTTTTTGTTAAGTAGTTGCACTTTATTTAACTCCATAAAGCTTAAAAAGTTATAAACGAATGGATTTTGATTTTATTAACCTACCACTATTTTCAAATAGTTTTTTTCTAATAAGTATTCATATTCGCAAAACATTCGCAATAAAATTTGCGAATGCGGATGCGAATGCGAATATGCAAAACATTGCGAATATTCGCGAATACGAATGCGAATGCGAATATTCGTTACATCACTATCACACGGCATTATTGATTAAACTTAAAGTGTTTTTATTTGCTACATTTTCTAAATTTTTATTGCTGCTAAACTTGGCATCAGCCTGTATGTAAGGATATCGTGTTACAGTGTTTTGACAGGCGTTTAGAGAAGCCCTACAGTTCATTAGGACATCATTACAGGCCTGTAGGGACAAATCACGCTGTCACTAAACTTTGCTTCAGCTTTACATTACATACATACATATTCTCATGCCTGTATTCCCAAGAGGGGCAGGCAGAGCACATGAATTCAAAAATCCAGAGCCACGTTTGGCAATTTCACGGTAATCACATGGTTAAACGTGATATTGCAGTGACAGGTTGCTAGCCCATCGCACACAATACACTAACCCTTTCCCAGAGTCGACTCTTACGACACCCACGTGAAGAAATGGGGAGAGTTAAAATAGCACCTCCCCCTGCGGGAATGCAGGCGTGAGAATAATGTATGTATGTATGTATTTATCAAGTTTCATTTATTTTCAAGTCTAAAATTCCCAAAATACAGACAAAACCGGGCAATAACTTTGTAGCTTAACAGTTTAATACTAAATAAACTAAAGAAAAGGACAGAGCTAGTGCAAGAGAGAGACAGCACTCGTCGGCAAACACGAAAGCGATGGACCAACTCTAATAGTGTCAATAGTTTGCCATAGACTTACTATGATGTAGAATGATCCAATGAAAAATGTATACTTATTTATTAGTTAGAGATCCTAAAGCCTGTCACAGACTAAGCAGATACGATTATATTTTTATCTGCATTTAAATGCCATCTTTCCATTATGTCGGTGCTAATAGATACTTGACATAGACTTACTATGATACTTACTACGATGTAGAATGATCCAGTGAAAAATTTATACTTATTTATTAGTTAGAGATCCTTAAGCCTGTCACAGACTAAGCAGATACGATACTATTTTATCTGCATATAAATGCCATCTTTCCATAATTGGGTAAGGTTCAAAAAAATTGTACCTAGTTAAGGGCTTTAATAAAAACAAAAGTTAATTGATTCTTTTGTGTTACGACAATTACCCATACATTTTGTATAGGTAATTTTCGTTACACACGTGACGCGATCGTGATTTTGTTTTTATTAACCCTTAATTTATGTACAATTTTTTTGAGCCTTACCCAATTATGTCGGTGCCAACAGATACTTGACGGTATGACGGCAGGGTGTGTAATGAACGGTATAATTATTTTTTATATATTTTCATTTGATATAATAACATTTGATATAATTTCAATGGATATAATCACTCATTTTGTATAATAAACGATTGGCATTTTTTTGATTTGATATTTTTGTGATAGGATTTTACATCAAAGAGGTCTATAAGCTGTCTCTAAGAGGTCTCTAAGCTGTCTCTAAGTGGTCTCTAAGTTTCTCTTTCGTTTGTTTTAAGAAAGTTAATGCTTTTGTTTGCCACAACTACCAAGAAATACGGATTTCAAAGATCTAATCTATTTAAGGTGTAGCTTGCTATTTATAGTATTGTTAAAAATTTTAGGAATAAAGTCTTTTTAGCCGGGGTCAGCTCGTGCAGTTTTCTACTATTTACTTCATTTCTTTAAACTGTTTTTTTGATAATGATGTTTTAAACCAAACTTAAACGATGTTGGTCCGATTATCTTCTCTTGCTT
>BHDV01019899.1:114371-124611 GCA_005406045.1 Adoxophyes honmai
TGTTATTTGATTCAATAATTATATGAAAGGGCGTTATATCGACTAATATTATATGAAATATTTTTATAGCGTTCGTTACGCACCCATGACGGCACTGTGTTTTAGTTCATTGAATTGTATAGGGAGTTATATTGACAGATATCTGTTCAGATACATGTATCTTATCGTATCTGCTTAATGTGTGACACGCTTAATAGAGAGATCTCTCTCGGTAGATGCGTCTGGAGACCGAAGTGAGTTGATAAATAATTTATTGTACAATGAAAGCACGACATAAAAAAATAAAATAAAATAGAATAACACCTCTCCATTTCGTCCGTGAATGTTGTAAGAGGCACTAAGGAAGGTTAAGGTATATTTTAGGCGACAGGCCAGCAACCTGTCAATACAATTCCTGCCAAATCAAAATCTAAAAAAATATGCTAGAAGTACCCACGAGTGAATTTTAAATACTCATAATTTTGTCTATGTAGCGTTTTGTCTGCTCTGCCTACCCTATTCGGGAATACAGCCGTGATGTATACATATGGTCTCTCTCACACACTATTTCCATCCCTTTCACCTATTTTGACTTCAACAGTTCTATTAGCTTCATAACTCTTTTTACATTAAAAAAGCGTGTTCTCTCCCCTGGGTGGTCTGTCAAAGTATGTTGACATTATCATAGTCGTGTTCAAACCTACTAATTTTCTGTCATGCTGCGTTGCCTGGTTAAAAGCATTTGCTTACCGCGTTACGCATTCTTGTTAGAAGTGGTTGTAAGGTTCTATAAAGGTTCTAGTGTCCGACCGAAGGTACAATTTCGGCCGAAGCCGAAGCCGATTAATCGGTTTTCATCAAAACCTTCGGCCGAAGCCGAAGCCGAAGCCGAAGGTGTGTTGACCCCATGTTGATCCTAAGAAGTACGAGAATTTGCTAATAGTGAAAAAAAAACGGCAGTAAATTTTGCGCAGTTTCCGCTTCTAAATCAAGTGTGGCTATGTTGTTATGTTATGTGTTGCCAGTAATTTATACATATAAGTATAATTAACTGCAAGTAATAGGACCGGGCTGGCGAAACGCTGTCCTGCTAAGCGCTGCGCACTAGTCGTCTCGCTTTGGCATCGTTTGTTCAATTTCAAGTCACAACTTGCAAACCTTCGGCTTCGGCCAAAGCTTCGGCCCAAATTTTGGCCGAAGCCGAAGGTGGTTTTTTTGGCCGAAGGTGGCCGAAGCCGAAGCCGAAGCTTCGGTCGGACACTAAAAGGTTCTATAACACACATAAGGTAAACGTCCCTGTGCTCGACACTGACCCAATACTTGGCACTTGCAACCTTATGTCATAGTAAGATAGGTGACAGATGGGTGTCATCTATTGGGCGTCGAGGCGTCGAGCATTGGTACTTTTACCTTACATACATACATCGCGCCTGTATTCTCTAATGGGGTAGGCAGAGCGGACGAAACGCTACATAGACAAAACCATGACTACTTATTTCAAGTTCGAGGTCACTTTTTTCTTTTTTGGTTTTGAGTTGGCAGGTATAATAGTGACAGGTTGCTAGCCTGTCGCCTAAATAACCTACTTCCTTAGTCGCCGCTTACGATATGCAAGGAAGAAACGGAGAGTTGTTTTCGGGTTCAGATGTACCTAATGCCATTTTATTACAGTCTACGAAACATCAAAATTTCTTCCATCGATGTCGTAAAAGGCGATTAAGAAAGTAGGTTTATATAATGTTTTAAGTAACAGGCTGGCAACCTGTCACTATTATACCTAGGTATAACTAATAATAATAACTTTAAAATTATACTAAATCATGAAACCGAAATCGAAACTTGAAGTCATGGTTTTGTCTGTGTAACGATTCAAGTGCTCTGCCTACCCCATTTGGGAAAAATAAATAATAAATGAAAGAAAAAACTGTCACAAAATTCAAAGCCAAAATGTAAAAGGATGTAACCCACAAACTCGTACGAACGAGGATTATCTGACGGCGCTAAGTGAAAACCCGCATAACGCCGCCAAGCGGTAAACTGACTGTTTTTACAAATACATACAAGTTACTAGAAAAGACACTTTTAAAGACAATTTTTAAAAGAGAAAAAAATCTTTTTTGGGCTTCTTGTGTACATTAAAGCAGTTGATTCCCAATCCTAAATCCTATTTCTGGTGTGACCTTTTTATTATGTAAAAAAATTGCGATCCCCTATTTCCTGGTAGTTGCTTAATGTATTTAATGTGATAAATGGAAAAACAGAGCATACTTCTTATTAGTTGATTTTCGTGGTTCCGTACCCAAAGGGTGAAAACGGGACCCTATTACTGAGACTTCGCTATCCGTTAGCCCGTCTTTCGCCAAACTGTATCTCATGAACCGTGCTAGCTTCACAGATTATGTAGGTACTTCTCAATAGACTGTGGCAATCCACAATAACAAAAAAACCGGCCAAGTGCGAGTCGGACTCGCGCACCGAGGGTTCCGTACAAACCTGCAAGGTTTACAAAGTTCGTTCATTACGACAATCGAGTAATAACTTTATATTTATTAAAAAATATATATTTTGTAATGTAACTAAAAATTTAAAATTTTCGGAATTTTTCCTTTATGTGTGCTATAAAACGTTGCTTCATGCCAAATTTCAAGATTCTAGGTCGACTGGCAGTACCCTTTAGGTTTTGATTCCCTTGCGAGTACTTGCGAGTTTCAAAATATGTAGCTTAAATTGCTGTTTCTTTTGATTGCGTTGACATAGAAGTTTGATTTTGTTACAGCTTAAAGGTATTATAGACCTGAGTATTTGGTATGAATTTCAATTTAATACCTCTACGCGTTTATGAGGAAATGGGTAGTAAGTTTAAAATTATTAAAAAAAAAAAAAAAAAAATATGTGATGTAACAAAAATTTATGGTTTTCGTAATTTTTCCTTTATCTATGCTATAAGACGTTGCTTCGTACCAAATTTCAAGATTCTGAGTTCACGGGAAGCACCCTGTAGGTTTTGATTCCCTTGCAAGTGTCGAAAATTTGCGGCATAAACGGCTGTATCTTTTGATTGCGTTGGCTTAGAAGTTTGATTTTTTCACAGCTTCAAGGGACAGTAGACCTGAGTAATTGATATAAATTTCAGCTTCATACCTCCACGCGTTCCTGAGAAAAAGGGTCTTGACAGACGGACGGACGGACGGACGGACGGACAGACGGACAACAAAGTGATCCTATAAGGTTTCCGTTTTTTCCTTTTGAGGTACGGAACCCTAAAAATACTAAAAATAAAAAATATTTAATGCTTTCATTCAACAATCGTGATTTTTTTTTAAGTCTATAGGTATAAACAACGAGAGCTGGCAGATCTCCATATTCCTACCTAGATATTCCCAGAATATTTTGTTTTAAATCTTCTTGAAAAATAAATAATGAAATAAAAATTAAATAAGTATTTAACGAGGGCTCCAATAAAAAAAAGGCTTATTTTATTGCAGTTTCTGGTACGAAACCCTTCCAGCGCGAGTCCGACTCGCACTTGGCCAATTTTTAATATAGGACAGCTATTTGTGTATACTTCTTACTAATGTGAATTATTGCCAAAGGGATTTTTACATCTTGTATGTATGTTTATGTTTATTTTGACACTACAATGCCACATCTAGCAACACTGCATCCCTGTCCACCATAACTGCGAGTGCCTCGTCATTACGCGCAATGGCAACATTTTCTACGACTAAATTATGTACGGCATCAGTTCAGCGTCATCACATCGTTGGGATGACTAATCATATCCATATTCATACTCATATTCATAAAAGTCGCAACTTTCGACGTACGCACCCTTAAGGCCCTGCGCAGACGACTATCCGCGACGGACTTTTTAGTCGTGAAAATAGAACCTATGGAATTTTATGCAGTACCTACCTACGCGCAAAAAGTCCGGCGCACAATGCATATAATTCACGCAGACTTTTTGTGCGCCGCAGACTCGATCGCACAAAAAGTCTGCCGTAAATCGCGAAGTTATTCGTGGAGTGTCCCTCTAATCGTATGAACTATTTCATACGTACATACAATCACGCCCGTGTTCCCAAAAGGGTAGGCAAAGCATATAAAACGTGACGGAGAAAACCATCACCATTTTACGCTTCATAGCCGCTTCTTACATAATTTTTGAGTTTGAAAACGGAACGTCTAGTGTATTCAAATCGATGATGGATTCGATATTGATTTCGTTTGCGAATTATAGCGGAATTGTATGGAGACGTGTCGACCGCAGCAGTTGTGCAAACGTTCGTTCGATATCGTTATCGTCTCCATGATCGTTTTGAATACACTAGACGTACAGATATGAAAGAAGTACAGAATAGTGACAAGTTGCTAGCCTGTCGCCTAAAGCATACCTAAACCTGTCCTTAGTTGCTTCTACATACATACATTTCATTCATACATTCTATGTACATACATTCATGGAAGAAATGTGCGAACCATAGTCTAGAGTTGCAAGAAAAAAAGAACGTTTTTTAAGTAATGACTAGTCGCACTAAGTATACACACAGTTAACTATGATATGCATAATAATATGTCATTTAGTAGCCATGTAGTCGTAAAAACAGCGAAAAGAAATAAAAAAGCTCAAGTATAGTGAAATTATAATTTCAAATGAGATAGGGCTTAGTATCGAAAAGACAAAAGAATTTACAATCGAAAAATACCGAATGAAAATGTATGGCTGCTAAATCTTATGTTTATTTTGTACTGTCGCGACGAAAAGTGCTTAGATTAAAATTTATTTGACGTAATAAATAAATTTCGTTGATTTTTTTTTAACTTTCTTTGTGTGCCTCTTATTTTACATGTTTTGTCAATAGCTTGGATCAACAGGAATAAATCCCGTAACGTCACGATCCGTAACGAATTTTCTCCTTTGTGCTTTTAAATTTATCTGTATCTGTACTGACAATTATATCATGTTTTCTACATAAATACAAATACGCCTGTGTTCCCAAATAGGATAGGCAGAACACACAAAATATGACGCAGATAAAACCGTAACCATTTTACGCTTCATAGCAACTTCTAGCATACATTTTTAGTTTGAAAATAGATGGGATAGATAACCTTTAATAGTGACAAGTTGCTAGGCTGTCGCCTAAAATGTACCTAAACCTATTTCCATGGTTGCCTCTTACTATTACTACATCTATGGAAGAAATTTTAATGGATGAGTTATTCTAACATGCCTTCAAGTCAAAAATTATGCTAGAAATGACTGCGAAGCGTGAAATAGTCATAAACATGGTTTTGTCTATGTCACTTTTCGTGTGCTCTGTTGGGAACATAGGCGTGATTGTATGTATGTATGTATGTTAATGTAAAATTACTGAATAATGCCCCAATACCCTAAACACTTCTGTCCGCGACGGTACACCCACGTCTCCCACACTACTCGACGATCAATCATATCATTATCACACGACCGCATATATTATACATTATAATTATATTGTTAAGCTATATTAACATAGTGTGGGCGGGCAGAGCCGCTCACTGTTTTTTTACAGTTACTATTTACACTAGTGTTATTGGTAGTCATGGATTTGTCTATAAAGTTTCGTGTCCTCTGCCTACCGCTTGAGATACAGGATGTTTTCTTCCGTGGAAGTCGTAAGAGACGACAAAGAAAATAGGTAACGGTATGCTTTAGGTTCTCCATGTGGTGTCGGGTTAGAACAGCACCTCCCCGTCTCTTCCCGTGGGTGTCGTAAGAGTCGACTCTGTGAAAGGGTTAGTGTATTGTGGGCGATGGGCTAGCAACCTGTTACTACAATATCACGTTTGACCGTCTGGTAACCCTGAAATTCCTAAACGTGGCACTGGATTTTTGAATTCATGTGCTCTGCTTACCCCTCTTGGGAATACAGGCGTGAGAATATGTATATTATGTCTAATATTTTTTGGTAATTATCTGCCGGACTAAATAGTTTTTTAGTCTACCTTATTGATTGAATATTTTTTTCCAAATCAGGCTACATAGGTGCATAATGAGCTAATATAATACCTATTCCTGGATTATGTAATGGTATTAAGAGCCATCGATGTGCCGGCGAGCCGTCCCGCCGTAGGAAGCCGGGATGTTAATATGCAAAACAGAATGTGCCTTGTAATAGTTACACAGTCTTACTGGTGTGTATTGGTTCGTAGTTGTAATCGAATTATTCTAACTTTTAAATTACTTAGTTTTTATGTGAATTTTCATTTGAATTTTCATTCTCACTTTCACTTTCATTTTCATTTTAGTTTTCATTTTCATTTTCTTTTCATTTTCTTTTTCGTTTTCATTTTAATTTTAGTTTTCATTTTCATTTTCGTAAGTCGAACGTAAGCTTTAGAACATAATCATGTTCAAGATGAATGGCCGCAACCATCTTGGTACTTAGCATTTTTTCTAGAGAAGAACGTGACACTAACATAATAAATGGGAAAGTTTGTTTTAAGTAACCTAATAATACCTATTTCTGAATTATGTAATCGTATTAAGAGCCATCGATGTGCCGGCGACCGCCCCGCCGTAGAAAGCCGGGATGTTAATATGCAAAACAGAATGTGCCTTGTAATAGTTACACAGTCTTACTGGTGTGTATTGGTTCGTAGTTGTAATCGAATTATTCTAACTTTTAAATTACTTAGTTTTTATTTGAATTTTCATTTGAATTTTCATTCTCACTCTCACTTTCATTTTCATTTTCATTTTCATTTTCATTTTCATTTTCATTATCTTTTTCGTTTTCATTTTCATTTTCGTAAGTCGAACGTAAGCTTTAGAACATGATTGTCAAGATGAATGGCCGCAACCATCTTGGTACTTAGTCATTTTTTCTAGAGAAGAAAATCACACTGACATAATAAGTGGGACAGTTTGTGTGTTTAAGTAAGTAAGCTAATAATACCTATTCCTGGATTATGTAATGGTATTAAGAGCCATCGATGTGGCGGCGACCGCCCCGCCGTAGGAAGCCGGGATGTTAATATGCAAAACAGAATGTGCCTTGTAATAGTTAGACAGTGCTACTGGTGAGTATTGGTTTGTAGTTGTTATGAATTTATAAACAAATTTATGTAAAATGCTACGTTAATTTTTTTGTTGATTGTAATTTCAATTTTAACCATAGGTAATTTTAATTTTAATTTATTTTTTTCTCTTTTAAAAACGTCTTGTGTTTGCGTGTACCAACGCTTCGTAAAGAACATGATTGTCAATAAGATTACGCCGCAACCGTTTTGGTACATAGTTATTTTTTCTAGAGAAAATATCACACTAAGATAGTAAAAGCTATAGCTGTTTTAAATTCAAAAATTGTGAACAATGTGTCATCTTAAAATGATTAAATTATTTCAGCGCTATTTCCCTCAAAATAATCACTTAATTTTAAACAATCAATTTACTTATTCAAATAATTATTGTACCTACTTACTTTTTTACCATTGCTGTAAATTGTTCACATTTTTTGAAATTTTAATATCAATGCACGCAGTGGCCAATCCAAGGCGCCCAAACTGTAGCATTAAGCATGCATGGCAGTGGTTCCCAAAATTCGGACAAAGACGGTGAGTGCGGGAGGTTTATAGCTTCCGATGACGTCACTACGGTTGTGACTCAGTTTTATAGCTTAGTTCCTCGAATACATACATACATACATACAACGTATTCCCAAATTGGGTAGGCAGAGCGCTGAAACGTTAAGTAGGCAAAGCGTGAATATTTTCATTAGCATTAGCATATTTTTTAGGTTTTGAGTTCGCAAGTAGAATGGTGACAGGTTGCTAGCCTGTCGCCTAAAACATACCTAAACCTATTTTCTTAGTCACCTCTATGACATAGACAAAACAACACATCTAGCATATTTTAGATTTAAAAATAGAAAGAAGTAGTAAATACAATATCCCGACACCAGTTTTTTGTCTTTGAATAATTAATTTTGTAATTAAAATAAAGGCTCCTTCGGTCAAAATGATCTCAGAATTTTACCTCAATAATAAAAAAAAATCGACCTACCATAGTAGGTACCACAACCGGTGAAAAAAAACAATTCAAAATTATGAATGACTTTTGTGACAGTAACCTTACCACGCAAGAACATAACGAGACAAGCTCTGCTTCCGCGCGGCAGCCATCTTTATCGTTTATAATAAACATAATGGCGATCGCAAAACCAATCATTTCTCACTTTATTACAGAGTTATAGGTTTTTAAAGACACTTTACTTACTGGTTACACAAAACATATCAACGGAATATAAAATAAAGTCGGAATTAAAGAAAGACACCTAATTTTGTTAAATAAAAGCCACAGACACGCCATAAACTATTAATTATAATAATTTGGGCGCCATTTTGCCATTCATTTTTTTGAATTTATTCCCCATTTGGCCTTATTACGTTCAATTATGGCCTGGGGTTACTAAAAACCGGTCAAGTGTCAGTTGAAATCTTATAAAAGGGTTCTAAATGAAACGCATCACATACCTACACCTACATACATACGTTTTGACGTCCAGGTAGCCCAATATGTAGTAAAAGAATCTGACTTAAACTTAAGGTCCCGGGTTCGACTCCTGGTCGGGGCAGATGTTTGTATGATGAATACGAATGTTTGCTTTCGAGTCTTGGATGTTTATCTATATAAGTAAATTGCCTAATTTATCACTAGGTAGTATCGAACCAACTGATTCCTGACCCACCGCAGAACGTTGTCACAATAAACGTCATAAACATTTCCTTTGTCAAGCAATGCAATGTCACTATGACGTTCACTGTGAATAAGTTCTATGGTGGGTCAGGAGTCAATTGGTTCGATGGTACATTGTCTAATGATGACAATCACGCCTGTATTCCCAAATGGGCTAGGCAGAGCATTTGAAGCGGTACATAGACAAAATCTTAACATATTTTTAGGTTCTTAGATAAGAGACATAGTGACAGGTTACCAGCCTGCCGCCTAAAGCATACTTAAACAATTTTTCCAATTTCCTTCTCACGACGTCCACGGAAGAAATGGAAACGTGTTACCGTGTTATACTAAACAAGACACCATACGAGTAACGAGTACCGCGTAGAGATTTTTTTTTTTTTAAATACACGCTGTCTATTAATGGAACCGGTTTTCGTTGACGTGCAAAATTATATTAGCAAAGAACATTATTTTAAATTTATTGACCGCTATAATGAAGTTGTACAATGGAACTGAGTAATCTATTACTTTTTTTACCAATATTAGGGTTCGGTAGTTAAAAAAAAGAGTATTAACAAACTAAACTTATCTATTTTGTGTGGTCTGATTAGAATAACACCTTTTTTTTCCCGTTCCATTATTATTATTTCCATTTCTTCCGTGGATGTCGTGCGATTGTAACTAACTAGCATCCTGTCGCTATTGTACTATCGAACGAACTGATTCCTGACCCACCGCAGAACGTTGTCACAATAAAATTCTTGAACATTTCCTTTGTCAGGCAATGTAATGTCACTATGACGTTCACTGTGAATAGGTTCTATGGTGGGTCAGGAATCAATTGGTTCGATGGTACCTACCTATTAACTTGAAATTTAAAAAATATGCTAGAAATGTCTGCGGAACGTAAAATAGTTATAGTTTTCACTATAATGTACTGCTTCATATTCTCAGCATACCCACGCCCCTATAAAAAACGCATTTTTTTTTTTACTTATTTTTCTCGATATCAATAAACAATAACAGGTAAACACCTGTTTACCTAAGTCAATGGTACGGAACCCTTCATACGCGAGTGCGACTCGCTCTTGACCGTTTTAAAGATTGATTCATCACGTTGTCACTTGATCCGACTTGACTAAACTTGTTGTAATATGTTAATGTCAAGCAAAAACACAATTAAATGTTTTTGTGCGTGTTTTTTTTTCCTATTTTTAGTCCGCGTTTTTTTTTTTTGGCGTACATAAGATTAGTGTTAAGGATAGCCTACTTATTATGCTGATATATGAGCGGTATTGTCGAAAGATTTCACTAAAATCTGTCAAGTAGTTTTTGCGTAAATGACAAGCCGGTGTAGAGTAACACCTCCATTTCTTCCATGGATGTCGTAGGAGGCGACTAAGGAGATAGGTTTAAGTATGTTTTAGGTAGTGTCCGACCGAAGCTTCGGCTTCGGCTTAGGCCACCTTCGGCCAAAAAATCGACCTTCGGCCAAACCTTCGGCTTCGGCCAAAATTTGGCCGAAGCTTTGGCCGAAGC
>BHDV01019899.1:145813-178485 GCA_005406045.1 Adoxophyes honmai
TGTCCGTCTGATGTCATCTTCCCATCTTGTTAAAGGTCTCCCACGGTTTCTCTTTCCTGTTGGGCCACTCCACGATGTTACTCTCACAGTCCATCTCTGGTCCGTACATCTCGCGATATGTCCAGCCCATCTCCATTTTAGTTTTAGTGTGTATGTTACATCGTCGGTGGCTTTGGTAGTTTTCCTTATCTTAGTGTGTCTTACTTTGTCTATCTTCCTTATGTTGAGCATGCTTCTCTCCAACCCCCTTTGGCAGATCCTGATTTTATTTAATTCTTTAGAGGTGAGCTTCCACGTCTGGCACCCATAAGTCAGACATGGTAAGAGGCTCGAGTTCATGACTTTTGTTTTTATGTCCATCGGCATATTACTTTTGAAAATTTCTTTAAGGTACCAATATTTGTTCCATGTTAATTGTACCCTTCTTTCTATTTCTAGTATTTCGTTATTTTTGTCAAAACTTAACGATTTTCCCAAGTATATGTATTTTTCAACGTGTTCTAGTGGTTCTCCGTTGATTATTATTGGTACTTTCCAGCTGTTGTTGGTCATTATCTTGGTTTTAGATAAATTCATCTCCAGTCCAACCCTGGCGCTGGCTTGGTGTAGAGACTCTATCATGTGTTGCATCTGGTTGGCCGTCTCTGACAGAAGTACTAGGTCGTCTGCGAACCTAAGGTGGTTTAAGTATTTACCTTTTATATTGAGTCCTAGTCTGCGCCAGTCTAACTTGCCAATAATGTTTTCCAGGATTGATATGAAAAGTATTGGTGAGAGAGGGTCTCCCTGTCTTACTCCTCTCTTTATAGGAAAACATGGGCCGGTCGACTCGAGTTTGATCCTTCCTTTATTGTCATTGTATATACTTTGAATAGTTTTTATGTATATTTCTTCAACTCCTTGCTCTTCCAAGCTTTCCCATATACTGCTGTGTGAAACGGAGTCGAAAGCTTTTTGGTAGTCGATAAAGGTTATATATAGAGTCCTACGTTGTTCTTGATATTTTTCTACAATTAGCTCTATTGTGTGGATGTGGTCGGTTGTTGAAAAACCTTTCCTAAAGCCAGCTTGTTCTACGGGTTGTTTTGTTTCTAGTGTCGTACTTATTCTTTTGTTAATAATTGTAGAGAACAATTTGTAGAGGCTGGGCTGTAGGCTGATTGGTCTGTAGTTGCCTATATTTTTGGGGTCTCCTTTTTTATATAATAATATGATGTTTGCTTCCGACCACTGAGTGGGTGTTACAGAGTGTTGAAGTATCAAGTTGAACAGTTTGGCTAATGGCGAAGCTAAAATCAACTGAGCCGTCTTCAGTGCTTCGTTTGTGATGTTGTCAGACCCCGGGCTTTTTTCTATTTTGAGCTTTTTTATTGTTTCTATTACTTCTATCTCATTTATCTCTGTAAAGTTTTTAAATTGGATTACTTCATTGTTGTTTGATATTGTTATGTTGTTATTATTATCACTGTATAAATTTCTATAAAACTCCGTAGCCGTATTTACAATATCGCTTCGTTTGTATACAACATGGTTCAGATGTTTTAATCCTTTTATCCAGCGATTATTTGTCCGAAGTTCCTTAAATGGTTTTTTCGTGCTACCACAAAGTTGTAAGTGTTTCAGTATAATGTTTTGTCTGTATTTAGAATAATCTTTTTTTATATATTTATTGACAATCTTGTATAACGCAGAGAGTTCATTTTTCATGGAGCGAGTTTTATTTTTGGTTGACTGTAGTACTTTTCTTCTTTGTAGCAGCTTTTCTGTTCCCTCTTGTATTATTTTATGTTTGAAACTTCTCTTGTTTATTTGTGCGAGTTTTATACTTTCAGAGATGGCGTTAATTATATTTTCATAACAGTTTTGTACCGTTTCGTTTGCTTGGTGGTTTGCTGACTCATATAGTTTTATTTTTAGGTTGTCCTTGTACTTTTCTATGTCCTCTTCACTTCTAAGTTGGCTTCCTTGTTTATTGGTAAAGCGGGCTCTACTTAATTTGTGTTTGGAGAGTTTTACCGTTCCTCTGATTGCGCGATGGTCAGACGGGTAGTTTAGATTCAAAACTTCGAGGTTTGTAAATGATCTTGGATGATTTGTGAGAATGTAGTCAATCTCGTTTTTGTAAAGCCCATTTGGCGACCTCCAAGTCCACTTTCTGTTTGGTCTTTTCTTGAAACAGGTTTTTATTATTGTCAACTTATGTTCAAGTGCAAAAGTTACAAGCTTCTGGCCTCTGTCATTTCTTGTGCCGTGTCCATGTTTTTTCACTATCAAATCTTCCTTCTCTTTAGGTGCTCCTACCTTGGCGTTGAAGTCACCCATAAGTATAATATATGGGTGCGTCGTTTTTAAAGCTTTCTCTATTGACTCGTATAATTCGTCGATTTCAATCTCTTTTGCATCTGTCGTAGGGAAGTAGACTTGCAAAATGGATATCTTGAGGCCTCCCATGTCTATATTGAGTATTGCTAGGCGTTCTGATATACCAATAAAACTCTCTATATTGTTTTTTATTGCCTTGTTTATTATGAAGCCTACCCCATATTGTCCTGTAGTCTGTCCCATGTAGCAGAATATAAAGTTCTCGTGTTCTTTAATTACACAACCTAAGCGTCTTACTTCTGATATTTGGGATAGAATAACACCTCTCCATTTCTTCTGTCGATGTCGTAAGAGGCGACTAAGGTGTAGATTATGGTATATTTTAGGCGACAGGCTAGCAACTTGTCACTATTATACCTGTTCCACCTGTTATCAAATCTAAAATTATGCTAGAAGTTGCTGGGAAGTTTAGCGTGAAATCACGGTTTAGTCTATGTCACGTTTCGTATGCTCTGCCTACCCCGTTTGTGAACGTATGCGTTATTGACGTGATTGTGTGTGTGTATGTATATTTTAGGCGACAGACTACCAACCTGTCACTGTTATACCTGCCAACTCAAAACCTAAAAAAAGCTACAATTGGCTATGAAATGTGAAATAGTCGTGGTTCTATCTATGTAGCGTTTAGTATGTTCTACCTATTCCATGTGGGAATACAGGCGTTATGTGACTTGCAATTGTTTTGTATGGGCGTCGAGCGTTAAGGCGAGGTTCTACTAGATTTGTACCCCGCGTCCCTCTCGCGCAAAAAAAGGCGAAGGCGGGGTAGCGGGCGACGCGGCAGGTTGTCAATACGTTGGGCACGCGGTCAAGTTTTAGAATAAATATGAATTTAAAAAATAAACAACATCGATTGAAAACTATAATTTAGCAGATTCTCTGTAGTACTTAAAGATAAATATTTCCATATAAAAATTATGTAGAAATTGAAAAGAATAAAACCAAATAATGGGTTTTAGTTTTTATTTTTGCCTGTTTACGAGAATTTATATGATCGAAGAAAGTACATCCTATCGTGTAACCAATTAGCACGTTCCTTAGGCAATATCTTTACGTATAACATATATTTTTTTCAAGACTGTCATTTAGCAGAAAGTATGTAAAACATTAGATCTTGCAACCTTCAATTCCGTCTCCCTTGGAATACCTCGCCTTAACGATTTTACATACATACATCACGCCTGTATTCCTAAATGGGGTAGGCAGAGCCTACAAAACGCTACGTAGACAAAACCAAAACTATTTCACGTTTCGTGGCCACTAAATAATTATACACATACATACATACATATTCTCACGCCTGTATTCCCAAGAGGGGTAGACAGAGCACATGAATTCAAAAATCCAGTGCCACGTTTAGCAATTTCAGGGTAACCAGATGGTTAAACGTGATATTGCAGTGACAAGTTGCTAGCCCATCGCCCACAATACTAACCCTTTCCCAGAGTCGACTCTTATGACACACGTTATTCTAACACGGCACCACACGGGACCTAATTAATAATTATAGCCCTGTGCCGTAATTAACAGCTTTGCTATGTAGGTAGGTATGTATGTATAACAATAAAAGAAACTAATAAAAATAACACTAGCATTATTTACTTTTAATAATCAGTGATGAGGATAGCAATAATTCAAGATTTTTGCTAGTTAAAACGAAAAGCTGGGCAAGAGCGTGTCGGGCGCGCATGAAAGAGTTCCGTAGCTAAACTTCATTTTGCGGTTGACTCCATTACATTTTGTTCGGACGATTGTAACTACGTAAGTTGGTAGAGTTGTATAAAAATAACTATGTACCTATGTTACTCAGTCAGATAATTTGAAACTACTTACTTTGAGGTATAAGTATGCCAATTTTTTCTGAATCTTGAGATAATCTTTAGAAATCTTTTTGTTTACAAAGTAAAAATTTGCAGTTCCCCCTACCGTGACTTTGATCTAAATAAATTCAAAGCAGTTTTGTTGTATTTTTAACTGACTTCAAAAAAAGGAGGTTCTCAATTCGACCAAATTTTTTTTTTTTTTTTTTGTATATGTTACTCGATATCTCGGAGACCCGTGGACCGATTTTCAAAATTTTTTTTTAATCTAAAGGGTATAACTCGAAATTGGTCCCATTGGCACGAAACCAGGATCTGATGATGAAATCTTGGAGAAATCGAGGAAACTCTTCAAATTTTATATAGAGAATAGAGATCTGATGTACGGCGTTTTCGGTAATTTGTTGATGAAGTCAAGATTTTACATTCAGTAAACAGAATACTTTCAAAATATTGCTAATTTGAAGTCGGTTTTTTTTTGTTTAAAATTATAGAAGAACTTTTCAGCGATACCCTACAATCTGGGGTTAATCTAATTTAATTTAAATTCCCTTTTCATTGTATAAAATACTAAGTAATTTTCGTGATTATCGATACAGTAGCGGCGGAGTACAAACCCGGACGGAAGGACGGACATGACGAAACTATAAAGGTTCTTTGTTGACTACGGAACCCTTATAACAAAATCAATATTACAGAATGTTTCAAAAATTTAAATATTATAATAGTAGACAGGAGAAGTAGTAGAAGCTAAAGATATAACAAGTGGGTATGTCACTTAGCGAGTAGACAGAATTAAAAGACGCAAGGAGTGAGTTTTACAAAACTATAATACTTACAACTAGCTTTTGTCCGCGGCTTCGCTCTTGCTAAGGAGTATTATTATTAATTAGGTATAGTTTTTGCGGCTTTTAGTGTTTACGTCATAATAGCTTTCTCCGTGCAGTCTCAGCCCAATCGTCTTAAATTGACAAAGTTACAAATTTTCGTAAAATAGGGGTATTTTATACCTCTGGGGGCAGAATTAGTCAAAATCCTTTCTTAGCGGATGTCTACTATTGTCTACGTCATAACATCTACCTGCATGCCAAATTTTAGCCCAATCCATCTAATGGTTTGAGTTGTGCGTTGAAAGATCACTATGTCAATTTGTCAATCACCTATGAGTAATAAATTATTTAGATTTAAGCTTAAATACAATCTAAACGCGGATTTCACTTTGCCAATCAATAAAATAATAATGTGTCCGAGAAAAAACAAAAAACAATCGACAAATTTGAATTTTGAATTTCTTTCTTTTTGTGAACGGCCAATTCCGCACCATGGAAGCTACCTATGTTACAGGGATAGTTAGTCTTGAATAACCAACCCTTTTTATTTGTTTCAGAAACCCATAGGCGTGTTGACCACCGGGTCAGGAAGACCCGTCGAATTCCGGAAAACCGCCACCATCAACTCAGATTTCTTCAACAATGCCTACTTCTTCGACCAACAGCTGCACGTGGACAGTGAGAACATTCCAGAACGAGTTGTCTCCATGAAAGGAGCTGGTGCCTTCGGATACTTCGAAGTCACCAACGACGTCTCAAAGTACACCAGAGCTAATGTCTTTAATGGCATTGGAAAAAAGACCCCACTCGTAGTTAGGTTCGCATATCAGATACAGAACAGAGGAGGCCTCGACCTAGTGCGAGAAACAGTCTCTATGTCCATCAAATTCTACACACAAGAGGGAAACCTTGATCTACTCTGCATAAATATACCTGTGTACTTTTACAAAGACCCAATTGGGTTCTCTCGTGTCGCACATTCAACTAAAAGGAACCCAACGACTTTCTTGTTGGATGCCACAACAGTATTCGACGCCGCTACCCTTTCGCCTGATATACTTATGAGTTACATGTTTCTGTTCTCTGATTTTGGACTTCCAAATGGCTTTCGGAAGGCAGACGTATACCCAATTCACACGTATGAAGTGTTCAACAAACATGGTGTGAAATATTACATAAGATTCAACTTCAGAACCGAGCAAGGGCTCGAATTCCTCACTGATGAAGCTGCCGGTGCACTCCGGGCCCAAGATCAGGATTATGCATTAAGAGACCTCTTCAACGCAATAGCTAAAGGTAATTTCCCATCTTGGAGATTGGATATTGATGTCATGACGGAGGATCAGATCAAAAAAGTCAACTTTAATCCATTTGATGTAACAAGGATGTGGACCAATGGGACATTCCAAACTGTGACGGTTGGGAAGCTCGTGTTGAATAGAAACCCTGAGAACTATATGAAGGATGTCGAGCAAGCTGCATACCACCCTGGGAACTTAGTTCCTGGTATACAAGGGCCGAAAGACCAAATTTTCCGCGCTCGGCAGATGGGGTGCCGCGCCGCTCAAAACTACCGTTTGGGTATCAACCATAACAACATCAAAGTCAACTGTCCCTTGCACAGCCAGGTCTACAACCGTGACGGAAGACCCCCGGTCATGGACAATATGAAAGACGCTCCTAGTTATTACCCGAACTCTTTCAATGGACCTATTCCTTTCGTAGACTTGGTAAGACCTAAGAATGCCCTGCTAATTTATGATAGGAATGCCGTCGATTTGCAACCGCCTGCTGATTTTTACAACAATTATATCACTAGCGAAGGTCATAGGGAAAGGCTGGCGGGGAACATCGCTAGGGCACTAGTACCGGCAGTAGATTTTGTGCAGAAGCGTGGGCTGGAGTTGTTTTCGCGGGTAGATAAGGATTTGGGGCAGCGATTGGCGAAGGCTCTGGTGACTGTTGCTGCTCAGCGACAAGCCCGAAAGCCGAAGCTCAGGGCTGTGGAAAATTATCCAAGAACTCTTGACCTGGCGCCGCAGACGCCTGCTCCTTCCAATCAACGATCAACCAACAACACGAACAATCAACCAAGAAGACCAACGAACAACCAACAAGACCAACGATCAAACAATAACACAAACAATCAACCAACAAGACCAACGAACAACCAACAAGATCAACGATCAAACAATAACAACAACGATCCACCATCAAGACCAACGGCTAACCAACAAAACCAACGATCAAACAATAACAACAACGATCAACCATCAAGACCAACGGCTAACCAACAAAACCAACGATCAAACAATAACAACAACGATCAACCATCAAGACCAACGATCAACCAACAAGACCAACAATCCACTATCTAATTGATGTTTAAGCACTTGCACCTACTGGTATTAAAATCATTGCACCCTGATGTTCGCTTCTATTTTTCATTTTAAGGAAGTTTCTTGACAACAAATGACGACAAAAATTAAAATATAAATCAAAAATAATGTCTTCTGTAAACAACATAATAATAAATAAATAGATTATAATCAGTGGTCGGGTTTTTCATCGCAAGGTCGGATGAAATAAAACTATGGAGTTGATATTAAAATTAAATTGTTATGTAAACCATACTCATACTCATTCATTTAATATTAAGAACGGAATTAAATTATAAATTAAATAAATCATATGAGTAGAAATAAATTATATTGTAAAGTAAAATAAAACATTATTTTTATAATGTGCATCTAGTTTCCAATATCCATAAAGCTTGTAGATACAGGAATAAGTGTCTCAAAATCTTGACAAGGTATGGCATGTGTATTGTCCATTTCAGAAAGATTGTAAGATAAGAAAATAATGACAACTTTTTCCATATTTTAATTACATTCAGTAACATTAATTTTCGATTAACATTTTCAATCTGTCAAACTGCACAAGGAGCAAAGTACAAGGGACTAAGAAAATTAGTGAGTATGAGTATGAATATGAATTAAAGTTTAGTTTTAATATCGACTCCATTGTTTTCTTTCATCCGACCATGCTATGAAGAATCCGACCCTTGATTATAATGTATTATTTTTATTTACTTAGTCGCATCATTATTCTCTAAAAAAATGGAGAGGGTATATTTTACATAAACCAAAGATCACACGAAAACAAAAAGTTCCCCCAACAGGCGAAATTAAAATTTAAATAAATGTTACAAAATATTAAGATTAAAAAGAATGCAATGGGCAGGCCACATTATACGAAGAACAGATGGCCAATGGGGTCGAAAAGTGCTTGAGTGGAGACCACAGACCAGCAAACGCAGCGTAGGACGTCCACCAACAAGATGGACAGACGAGTTGATGAACGTCGCCGGAAAACGCTGGATGCAGGTCGCTTCCAACAGGTATTTATGGAAGTCTAAAGGGGAGGCCTATGTTCAGCAGTGGACGTCTTATGAAATGATGGTGATGATGATGATGAAAAAATAAGCTTACCGACAAAAATTTCATTTTCGACACAGGCTTTTTTTGCCGATTGTACTTTTTGAAAACTGTACTTCAATGTCATCCACCCTAGATTATGTGCACCAGATTTAAAGTCAATCAGACCAACCGTTGAAGAGTTCCCTCCATCGGAGACAGTACCGGCTGGGCCACCAGAAGTCCACTACCGGAATATTGCATTGTCATCCAAGTTACGTATGGTCCATTCAGGATAACATTAGTCGTTTAACACTCACACATTTTTAAGGCTACGCAAGGCGTCACCGCAAATGGTGAAACCATAGGTTTTGAGAACATTATACCAAACAGTGATAAGTGTTATTGCGATAATGATTTCCTGTTTTACCTTTGGATCCCTGAGAAAAAAAAAGTAGTCTAATGTTATCCTGAATGAACCACAGGTATAACAAGTTTCAGCTCAATCGGTCTATTGGAAGTTGTTCAAATCTTCCTTGCAAGATTTTTAAACATACAAACACATACATACAAAAGTGAAGTTAAATAAAAACTTGTAACAAATATAATGTTTGGCCTTTCTTTTGGATATTCGTGGACGCTCAAGAGTTTTTAACCGACTTCAAAAAAAGGAGGAGGTTCTCAATTCGTCGGGATATATATATATATATTTTTTTTTTGTGTGTTCGCTGATTACTCGAAGACGCCAGGACCGATTTGAAAAATTCTTTTTTTGTTTGAAAGGGTATAGTTTCCAGGTGGTCCCATTGCCAGCATATCTTGATCTGATTATGGAATATGTGGGAAATCGAGGGCAACCCTCAAATTTTATTGGCACAGGTAAAAAAAATGCTTAAAAATACTCACTAATATTTTAGTACATTTTTCAAAGCTACACCAGTATTTACGTCTAGCAGTAAAAAAAATATGACTGAGCTGATGATGGAAGGTCAACTCCTTAATGCTTAGGAGTTAAAGGATAATTCTTTCAATACTGAATGCACCCTGCAGACTGGAAATTACAATTTCAGTAATTAGTGAGGCCTGCTGGTGATGGAAGGTCACCCTCATTATTAGACAAATGCTTTCAGTATAGCCCAAATTTAAAGTCGGTTTTTTTTTGTTTAAAATTATAGCCAAAGCTGTAGAATAAAGGAACTCCAACTGTTGCAACGGAAAACATCAATTATTCCAACTAAGTACCTAAGTATATTATTAACCACACGGAATGTAATCACGCTTATATAACCTTGTAATTAAAACGTAGTTTGGCAGTTATCGATAAAATTGCGATGTTCATTCGTGTCTTATTATTAACGATCTAGCCATGAAGTATATCGTTTGGTTTGTTTTCTATATTAGTTTATTAGGAAACAATGTTGCTTATTCGTACTCGAACTCGACTCTCGACCCTGCTGCTAGGCAGCTTTTGGATTTCAAACTAAGACATCCAGTAAGTATTTTTATATAGAATTTGTATTTCTCACGCGGGTTTAGAATAAATCCTCTCCGTTTCTACTGTGGAGGTTAAGAGGCGACAAAGGACATCTAGGTTAAGTTATATTTAGGCGACAGGCTAGCAAACTGTCACTAATGTACTTACCATCTTAAAATCTGACAAATGTATGCTAGAAGTGGCCACAAAACGTGAAATTCTCATCGTTTTGTCTATGTAGTGTTTTGTGTTCTCTAATAGTCGTGACTGTAATGTATGTAACTTGTATTTCTTTGTTTGCGTTGTTGTGAGCGTTAACGTGACTCAAAACGTTTATTTTTCACAGAAAAGAGTGGAAAAAAATTACATACATACAATCACGCCTGTGTTCCCAAATGGGGTAGACAGTGCATACAAAATGTGACATAGACAAAACAACGACTATTTCACACCTCTCAGCCACTTCTAGCATAATTTTAGGATTAAGAATAGATGGAAGAGGTATAATAAATAGTGACAGGTTGCTAGCCTGTCGCCTAAAGCATACTTAAACCTATTTCCTTAGTCGCTTCGTACGACATTCACGGAAGAAATGGAGAAGTGCTATTCTATCCCGACACCACAAAGGGAAACCACGCAAGGTAAATAACAAAAAAAAAATCTAAATATGACGGGTACGAGTTACGAGTTAAACCTTCTTATTTATACTTATCATTATTACAAAAACCTTTGCCGTTTTTAACCGTCTTAAAAAAAGGAGGAGGTTCTCAATTAGAACTATTTTTTTTGTATGTATGTAAGTAAGCAATTAAGTAAGTAAGTAAACACTTTATTGTTCAAAAGGAAAAAAGACACAAAATACAAAAAACAAAATTATGTACAAATGAAATGGCGAAGTACAAAGGCGGACTTATCCCTTAAGGGATCTCTTACAGCCAACCTTAGAGATATATTTATGTTGATTTTTTGTATGTATGTTGTACCTATGTTACTCGATATCTCCGTGAACAGTGAACCGATTTTCAATTATTTTTTTTAACCTTCTGCAACTGAGGTGACTTTGCGATAAACATTCTACTGAGGTGTAGTCTGTCAGACGTCATTTTCATTTGTCAAAATCTGTATAAATTTTAAGAAGTATACTATGTTTTTGTTTTACATAATAATCAAATGACTCACAATTGAATAGAAAACAAAGGAATAAGGGTTCTAAAAAGAATAGATTGTGGTTTTTGGTAATTATTTATGGAGATCAACATTTTTATGACTTTTTAACCGAATATTAGAAAAATATTAAGAAAAGTCAAAATTAACGTATTTTGTAAAAAACAAAAAATAATATTTTTCTTAGCACACTATAATAATTCAGTGACATTAAACTTAACGAGATCCCACGTTGTATTTAGGCACAAATAAATCTCAAAGATGACCCTTATTTTCAATAATGTACTTGGCAGTCTTGGCAAATCTAAAGAGAAAATTGCTGACAAATGTGTTTCTTACATGCCCAGCAGCGGTATCTAGTCTGCCTTTATAACTTGCTAGGACATATACTGCACAAATTTCTCCCAGCAGGCCTTTCGGCCTGAGTTCCGAGTACGGAGGGGGGGGGGACAATTCCTTCGTAAAACTCGGCTAATAGTAAAGCGAAGCTCCCTGGGCAGCTAAATTTACCGTCTTTGCTTTATGTCGTAATCTAAAAAAAAATATCATTAGGTAACGTCTAAAATACTATGGCAAAAAAATATTTTACTGACGTAACGTATGGCAGACACTATGGATTTAATAAGTCATTTGTGAGGTGACGTCTAATAGACTCCAGCGTTTATTGCTGAACTTACGTCTGTGGGACACCAACAGCTCATAACTCCACTCGTCTGCACCGCACCGCCGCTTGCGCATCACTCTCGGGTGGCGCGAACCAATAGCGGAAGGTACTGAGCGAGACAA
The DNA here is from genome assembly GCA_005406045.1 of Adoxophyes honmai. Taxonomy (NCBI): domain Eukaryota; kingdom Metazoa; phylum Arthropoda; class Insecta; order Lepidoptera; family Tortricidae; genus Adoxophyes; species Adoxophyes honmai. Next base: position 157,686 of record BHDV01019899.1, read on the forward strand.
GACTACATCACGTCACATTGCGATCTGGTAACGTTTTTACGTTTGGCGGTGTCTGACAGACTACCACCTCAGTGGCAGAAGGTTAATCAAAAGGGTTCTCCTAGTTGGTTCAGTTGGCTTAAGTCGGGATCTGATGATGGGATCTTGGAGAAATCGAGGGAACTCTTCAAATGTTATAGGCACATGTACGACGCTTTCGGTAATTTGTTGATAAAGTCAAGAATTTACATTCATTAAATAGAATTTTGTGTAAAGAATTTATGATGAACACCACAGATGGCCACTAGAACTTTACTTCTAAACGACCTGTGTTTCGAAGGTAGCGATTAGATGTGCCGATTTGAATAGTTAAATTACTAGGAGAAAGCAAATGTACCTACATATTATGTTTAACAGAATATATACATACATACATACATATCCTCACGCCAGTATTCCCAAGAGGAGTAGCAGAGCACATGAATTCAAGAATCCAGTGCCAGGTTTAGCAATTTCAGGGTAATCAGATAGGTAAATATTAGTGGCTTAAATAACTATTTGATGATACATAGTTTTAGTTAATTTGGACGATAAATTATTGTAAGATAAGTTACATTTTAAACATACTGAGTTATGAGATTAGAAGCTAATACAATAATTAATTTAGTGCCATATCGTAACATTTTAGAAGTTTTCCGCTTAAATGCAGGTCACAAATTTAGATGCTAAAAATACAAACGGGGTAAGCTAAAAAAAACCGCTTGATAACCACGATGCCAAGTTATATTTACAGTGGCTTACTTAGAAGATAACTAGAGGCTAAGATGATTATGATTATTATTCAGGCGCGCGTTGATTGCGAATGACTTAGTAATTTAGAAGGCAATTTAGTTTTTTCAGAAGCCAAAAATGCTATTAAAAATGATGGCCAAGATGGGTTATGTCTTAAGGGGCTAGTAGGTACACATTGGCCCATGCTAGCCCAATGCAGGTCAACGCCAATGTGTACAGGGGGTGTTGGCGTGTGTTGGCCGGCAATTGCCTGTCGTGGCGCGCAATCAGATTGTTGTCGGTTTTTCGGGCACACTTCACAGGAATCGTGGCGTAGCCTGGCCTATGCGTTTACACATTGGGCCAATGCTTAGTTCGTCGCCGACCGCTGACGGGTAAACATCAATAATATCAATACAGTGGAGCAAGAAGGAAACGTTTAAGTCATTTAAATCGGGAATACAGGTGTGATTGTATGTATGTATGTATGTATGCATCAATTAGAGCCCGCAATTTGGGACACAAATACGATTATCTGAGTCGATCTTTGGCAGCATTTTTTTTATAATTTTGTGGCGGTACATACACATTGCTGTAATATTTGTAAACATAAATAGTCGCAGCCGAGCCATGATTACTTCCACGTCCGGCGCGAGCGGATTGCCAGGCATCAATGAGCCATGCCCCAATGTGTAAACGGCAAGTGATCGTGGCGTACATTTGTGCATTGCGAAGCCTGGCCCAACACTGACGAATGTGTACTGGCCGCTTTACAAGCAGATTATACAGATTTTCATTATGACTTGCATCTTTGTGTGGAGAATGCAGGATTTTACTACCCTAACAGTAGTTGTGACACTCCTCCCATTGTATTTTACGTATGTACATAATTTCATGGTATTAAAATCTCTGTAAGATCTTCTAAAATTTCTAATTGCACCAAAAACAGGACTTACTATGTTATTAAGTATGTAGTTTTAATGATTTTTGATCATCTCTACTTTTTAGCCGCGATTCAAAAATCGATTAAGAAAGAGTCGTAAGATTTAAAACCATGATAAATATTATTAGTGGTTTACAGTGAATACCACGAAAATTTAAAACATTACAATAGTAGATGACTTCAGTTCATCAAAAGAGGAAAACCAGAAGATGCTTTAGCTATAACTAGTGGGTATAGTAACTAACAGTTAAATCACAACGTATGTGTACATACGTAATAGTCTTGAATAGTGAACACTTTTCGTTTGTTTCAGAAACCCATAGGCGTGTTGACCACCAGCGCTGGAAAACCGGTCGAAGTCCGTGAAACCGTCAGCCTCAACACTGACATATTCAACAATGCGTACTTCTACGACCTTCAGACCAGCGTCGACCAGCAGAACATTCCAGAACGCGTGGTCCACGCCCGAGGAGCAGGTGCTTACGGCTACTTCGAAGTCACCAACGATGTCTCAAAATACACCAGCGCTGACGTCTTCAATGGCATCGGAAAGAAAACCCCACTCGTCGCCAGGTTCTCATACCAGCTCCAGAACAGAGGTGGCCTCGACCTGGTGCGAGAAACAGTCGCCATGTCCATCAAATTCTACACGCAAGAGGGGAACCTTGATCTACTCTGCTTAAATTTCCCTGTGTACCTTTACAGAGATGCAAATGGGTTTGCTCCCACCGCACATTCATTTAAAAGGAACCCAAAGACTTTCTTGTTTGATGCCACAACACGATTTGACGACTCTGTCCTTCAACCTGACTTAACGATGACTCTGATGTGGCTGCTCTCTGATTATGGACTCTTGAATGGCTATAGGAAGGGAGACGTATTCCCAATTCACACGTATGAATTGAATAATAAGCACGGTGAGAGTCATTACGTGAGATTCAACTTCAGAACCGAGCAGGGGCTAGAATTCCTCACCGACGAAGCTGCCAGTCAACTCCGGGCCCAAGATCCAGATTATGCAACAAGAGATCTCTACAACGCTATAGCTACAGGCAATTACCCTTCTTGGAGACTGGATATCGATATCATGTCAGAGGACCAGCTCAGGAAAGTCAACTTTAATCCGTTCGATGTGACAAGAACGTGGGACAATGGGACATACCATACTGTGACGGTTGGGAGGCTCGTGTTGAACAGAAACCCTGAGAACTACATGAAGGATGTCGAGCAAGCTGCATACAACCCTGGGAACTTGGTTCCTGGAATACCAGGGCCAAGAGACCTCATGTACCGCGCTCGCCGGATGTCATATCGCGACACACAAAACCATCGTTTGGGTATCAACCACAATAGGATCAAGGTCAATTGTCCTGTGCATAGTAATGTCTACAGCCGCGACGGAGTGCCTCCAGTCTTGGACAATATGAGAGACGCTCCCAATTATTACCAGAACTCTTTCAACGGACCTGTTCCTTTCGTGGACGTGGCAAGACCTAAGAATTCCCTGCTGATTTATGATAGGAATGCCGTCGATTTGCAACCGCCTGCTGATTTTTATAACACCTATGTTACAAGCGAAGGGCATAGAGAGAGGTTGGCGGCGAACATCGCTAGACTGCTGGTGCAAGCAGTAGATTCTGTGCAGAGGCGTGGGGTGGAGTTGTTCTCAAGGGTAGATAGGGATTTGGGACAGCGGTTGGAGAGAGCTCTGGTGACTGTTGCTGCTCAGCGACAAGCCCAAAGACCGAAGCTCACGGTTGTGGAGGAATATCCAAGAACTCTTGACCTGGTGCCGCAGACGCCTCCTCTTCCGCTTCATTTGAAGACCAACGATCACTATATTATTGACTAGCTTTTGCCCGCGGCTTCGCTCGCATTAAATTCGGAATGACACAGAAGAGATCTAAGAATTATTTGAATACGATATGTATATTGTATATGTTTTTCAATTTGGGAATAGGATAAAAAGATTCTAGGCATAAGCTATACATAGAAAACATTGATAAACTGCGGAATGCTCCATAAATACTTTACAACCCTCATTTTAGAGAAGTGATGGATTATAAAAAGACAAAAAGTAGCCTTTATCACTCACTCCTCATCCCTTCGACTATTTCCATTTTACCTGCATGCCAAATTTCAAGCGACTAACTGAAACGGTTTAGATTTTTCAAACAACGGGATTTTCCCGCTAACTCCCGTTCCCGTGGGAATTTCGCAATATCCCGTTGCAACCAGGCTTAAAGTTTACTAAGGTACCTGCATGCCAAATTTCAAGAGTCTAACTTAAGCCGTTTAGATTTTTCAAAAAACGGGATTTTCCCGCTAATTCCCGTTCCCGTGGGAATTTCGCAATATCCTGTTGCAACTAAGTTTTAACTTTACTAAGGTACCTGCATGCCAAATTTCAAGCGTTTAACTTAAGCGGTTTAGATTTTTCACACAACGGGATTTTCTCGCTAATTCCCGTTCCCGTGGGAATTTCGCAATATTCCGTTGCAACTAAGCTTAAAGTTTACTAAGGTACCTGCATGCCAAATTTCAAGCGTCTAACTTAAGCGGTTTAGATTTTTCATACAACGGGAATTTCCCGCTAATTCCCGTTCCCGTGGGAATTTCGGGAATTCCTTTCTTAGTGCACCTCTACGGCACCTAAGCTACGTCCCTTCCAAATTTCAAGTGCCTACGTTTAGCCGTTTAGGCTGTGCGTCGATCTGTCAGTCAGTCAGTCAGTCAGTCAGTTTATCCTTTTATATATTTAGATGTTTAAATATTCAACCACTTGCACCTGCTACTATTAAAATTTTTGGCTCTTGATGCACTCTTTTATTTTGTTATACAGACATTTTGCCAAGTATACTTCATCGTTATCCATTTTAAATTACATGTACCAAATTTCAAGTCAATCAGACCAACCGATAAAGAGTACCCTTGAAGACGGTCTCAGTAGGGCTACCAGATGTCCACTACCAGTTTATTGCGTTGTCATCCGATCTACACAAATTTTTAAAATTTAAGCTTAATCGGAAATTAAAAGATACGTATCAAATTTGACTTGCAAGATTTATAACATGACAAAGAATGTATGATAGTTATGTCAATTTCCTTCTGAAGCTTAACCTTCAATTACTTGAAAATTTGTATGCATCGTGAGAAATCACTATCTTGTGACTGTTTTATATGGGTAGTAAATGTGGCATCATACACACACCTGATAATTGCTACTAAAATTCTAGGCACTTAGTCGTTTTCTAAAATGACTGTCTGCCCTCAGGTCGCCAACAGACGACATAGTTCCAAAAGGCGCACACCGTTGCCCCTTTTCATACGAGTAGCTATAATAAGGCAATGTCTAAAATGGCTGTCTGCCCTCAGGTCGCTAACAGACGACATAGTTCCAAAAGGCGCACACCGTTGCCCCTTTTCATACGAGTAGCTATAATTAGGCAATGTCTAAAATGGCTGTCTGCCCTCAGGTCGCTAACAGACGACATAGTTCCAAAAGGCGCACACCGTTGCCCCTTTTCATACGAGTAGCTACACTTAGGCAATGTCTAAAATGGCTGTCTGCCCTCAGGTCGCTAACAGACGACATAGTTCCAAAAGGCACACAGTGTTGCCCCTTTTTATAGCTACACTTAATCGTTCTCCATAATGACTGCCTGCCCTCAGGTCGCTAACAGACGACATAGTTCCAAAAGGCGCACACCGTTGCCCCTTTTCATACGAGTAGCTACACTTAGGCAATATCTAAAATGGCCGTCTGCCCTCAGGTCGCCAACAGACGACATAGTTCTAAAAGGCACACAGCGTTGCCCCTTTGTATAGCTATACATAGTCGTTGTCCATAATGACTGCCTGCCTTTTGGTCGCTGACAGACGGCATAGTTCCAAAAGGCACACAGTGTTGCCCCTTTGTATATAGCTACACTTATTCATTCTCAAAAATGGGTTCCCCCCCTAAGATCGCTAACAGACGACGTAGTTCCAAAAGGCACACAGTGTTGCCCCTTTGTATAGCTACACTTAGTCGTTGTCTAAAATGGCTGCCTGCCCTCTGGTCGCTAACAGACGATATAAACATGAAATAAACATGGTTATGGTTATGTAACTTTTCGTATGCTATGCCTACAGAAGTATACAGGCGTCAAGTATGTTATCGACTTAAGTAAATAAAATTTAAACATATTTAATAAAAAATTTCAGAAATCTATGTTACCAAGCTATTTTTTATAGGTGTCACTTTAATAATAATTATATACATACAATCACGCCTGTGTTCTTAAATGGGATAGGCAGAGCACACGAATTAGGAGCGCAAATAGACATTTTATTTTTAAAATTTGTAATATAATTATCGTATGGTTTGCAAACTAAGTGTTGGCTTTTCTTTCAAGTTTCATTATTCCTGTCCACTTATGATTGTCATGACTGTCACGTCAGGTCTGGATAGTTTTCAGTATCACGACTGTAATTGTTGTTGTTGCGACATTAATTGCAAAACATGCACAACTAGATACAACAGGTGACTTAGGTACCTACTTAAGTTTTTCACCTATATAATAGTGACAGCTTGCTAGCTTGTCGCCTAATGCACACCTAAACCTATGTCGTAAAACCTTTTTAGGGTTTCGTACCCAAAGGGTAAAAACGGGACCCTATTAGTGAGACTTCGCTGTCTGTCTGTCTGTCTGTCCGTCTCTCACCAGGCTGTATCTCACGAACCATGACAGCTAGAGAGTTGAAATGTTCACAGAAGATGTATTAATGTTGCCGCTATAACAAAAAATACTAAAAACAGAATAAAATATAAAAATAAGGGGGACTTCCTTACAAAAAACATGTTTTTTTTGCTGTTTTTGGTGCGGAACCCTTCGTGCGCGAGTCCGACTCGCACTTGGACGGTTTTTAATTAACTGATTAACAAGCAATGTTCACATTTTTGCCTGTTGTTACGTCGACGCGTTTAAACTCCAGCTAAAGAGTAAGTAACATTCATATTTCTTTTCACGACTTATGATTCACCCTTTATAAAAACTGACATTGAAAAAAAAACTAAAAATGCACATAATATACGACGTGTTATAAAAAACCGGGTAATTATTTTTAATTATTATAGTAAAAAATGTTGTAAACCCTAGTAAGTTGTCACTTATAATAGAACTGACGTTATCATAGATTATTTAACAGAGAGAGATTGATATATGAAATAAATGACATTATTATTTACTTTAACAGAGATATTATTCAGAGTTGTTATTCTTTGACGGATTTTCAAGTTTTCATTAAAAAAGGTTTGCAAACTCACAATAAAGAGAATTACGCAATGGCTTTTTACATTTTTTTATAATGGGCCATTCAACCCCCTTTCTGCCTTTCTCGTATTTCTGTAACACGTTGTTTAATTAGTTCGAACGAAAAACGCAATAAGCAAAAAAAGTTGTTTTGTAACAAAATATACCAAACTATTTTCGTTATGGCTTATTCTAACAACCCTTAAAATATATGGCACGTTATACACACAAAGTATAATTTGATTATAATAATTCACACCCTATATACATATAAAATTAAAAAAAAAAACATTTTCGTTTCTCCAAGGCAAAAGCAGAGTTGTCGGAAACATCAATCTTTTTCCTCGCATTGCGTCAATTGCGTGATGTTCGTTTCAATGTAGCACAAAAGAAATCTGACTTAATTACAAAGTAAGTATAAATTGCAATGTAATTAAATTCTGTTCTTTACAATTTAATTATGGCCCGTAGAGTTTGGTTGGTTTTCTATCTGATCGCTATAGAAAATGCTTTGGGCGTTCGATATTCGAATTCCTCTCTCGATCCTGCTTCGAGGCAACTGTTGGATTTTAAATTGAGACATCCTGTAAGTGTTGTTTGGTTTTACATATACAGAATGACCGAAAATCGACCGTAAAATTTTAACCAGTTTTCAGATACACGCGTCTGAAAACCCCAGTGAATATTTCCTGAAAATTTTCATGATTGACCTTGTAGGAAACGAATATTTCATCGCTGTCCAGGTCTATGCGCCTTGTGTTTTACCAGCCTTACGGCCGGCCACATACATTCGGAATTTTTCCGTTCGGAATCTCGAATCGGACTGTCCGAACGCAGTCAATCCATACAAAATCTATGGACCGCCACACACATTCGGAAGCTTTCCGTTCGGAATTCCGAACGGAATTTTTCCGAATGTGTGTGGCCGGCTTAAGTCCCGTACGCAAGTCCCGTTAATCGCGCGTCATTCGACATTGCGATTCTACGCGGTTCAGTAAGAACCGGAATCCAAAAATCTGGGCAATATTTTTAGAATTTTTTCTGCATGAAAATTCCAGGAGAAAACTTCATTGGGGTTTTTCGTCGTGAATACCCGACCACAGGTTAACACAGTAAATTTTTGGCCACCCTATAACGCCATTGCTGTATGCAGACTACAAGCGCCATTCGCTTCTATTGTGACATACTCTCCTTCGCTCACGTTTATCCTTCTCGTCACTCTTGCCGCTTCCTCTCTCTCGTCATGCTCATCGGATTCGGGTACTTCTACTTTGGCTTCTTTTCAAAACATCGCCGATCTATCTGGTAGATTCACTTTCATTGAAGGGGCCCTCGACCGACTTGCCTTAACACATTTTCCTTGTAGAGCTTACACACCCTTGCTTCATGCATTCTCTTTCACGTGACCAAACCAACGGAACCTTTCTATAGTAGTTTTTTATTTTGTATGCTGTAGCATGTCACCATTGTTACAGAAACCCATAGGCGTGTTGACCACCAGCGCAGGCAAGCCAGTCGAAGTGCGGGAATCCGTAACCCTCAACACAGATGTCTTCAATAACGCGTACTTCTACGACCTTCAGACGAGCGTCGACCAAGAGAACATTCCAGAACGCTCGGTCCACATGAAAGGAACTGGTGCCTTCGGCTACTTCGAAGTCACCAACGATGTCTCAAAATACACCAGCGCTGACGTCTTCAATGGAATCGGTAAAAGAACACCAGTCGTGGCAAGATTGTCAATGCAAACTCAAAACAAAGGTGGTATTGATCTCATCCGAGAAATTCCTGGCATGGTTGTCAAGTTTTACACTCAAGAAGGCAACTTAGATCTTCTAGGCTTGATGTTACCTATTCTCTTCTACAGAGACCCGAATTTGTTTACAATGTTCGCTCACGCTTTTCAACGGAACCCTCAGACATTCATGCAAGACCCTACAGCGCGGCTTGATGTGGCCACTCGAAACCCTGATATAGCATTGACTCTAATGTGGTTGTTTTCCGATTACGGTATACCAAACGGTTATAGAAAGATGGATAACTTCCCTATCCACACGTATGAGCTTAGCAATAAACATGGTGAAAGGCACTACGTAAGATTCAACTTCAGAACAGAACAGGGTTTGGAGTTCCTCACAGATGAGGCAGCCAGTGCACTGCGAGCTCAAGATCCTGATTATTCAGTCAGAGATCTCTACAACGCTATAGCTACAGGCAATTACCCTTCTTGGAGATTAGACATCGACATCATGCCAAAAGACCAGCTTACGAAGGTCGGCTTCAATCCGTTTGATGTGACAAGGACGTGGGATAATGGGACGTATCACACTGTAACTATTGGAAGGATGGTGCTGAATAAGAATCCTGAAAACTTCTTTAAAGATGTCGAACAAGCCGCTTACAACCCTGGGAATCTCGTTCCTGGGATACCAGGCCCTAGAGACCTCATGTTCCGTGCTAGAAGATTGGCTTACCGTGACATCCAGAACTACCGCTTGGGGGTCAACCATAATAACATCAAAGTCAACTGTCCTTTGCGCAGTAAAGTCTACAATCGTGACGGAGTGCCTCCAGTCTTGGACAATATGAAAGACGCTCCTAACTATTACCAGAACTCTTTCAACGGGCCAGTTCCTTTCGTGGACGCGGCAAGACCTAAGGAGTCTCTTCTTATTTATGACAGGATCGCAGTGGATTTGCAACCGGCTGCTGATTTCTACAGGACCCGTGTAACAACTGAAGGTCACAGGAATAGAATGGCGGCTAATATTGCAAGGGTACTGGTGAGAGCTGAGAATATAGTGCAGAAGCGAGCTATGAATTTGTTCAGGTTGGTGGATAGAGACTTGGGGGAGCGCTTGCAACGCGCTCTGGAGTCTGCTCGGGAAGAAGAATCAGCTCAAAAGCCTGTGCTTAGTGTTGTGGAAGAACATCCGAGGACCCTTGACTTGAAATCTCAGCGTCAAAGACCGTCCCATAATATAAAAGAAGACGACTTAGACTGTTCCGACTGTTCCGATTCCGATCTCTGAAACTTATGGAAACTTACGATTTATTTAGCGGATAGTTTAACAATGTTCTGCAGTAAAATACGTTCCTTTTTATAATCTGTTTCTTTTTTCTTCTGCAAATCACTCTTGGCAGAGTGATCGTGGTTATCATTATGTATCTTGATCTTCAATAACGTTTTACAACTCTCCGCCATTCCTCTCTCACTGCGGCTTTACGTGCAATGGGTCATCTATCACTCCCTTCACCTGGTCGGTCTATCTCATAGGTGATCTACCACGAGGCCGGGTCCCGCAACCCTGCCCTGCACCACAAGACGTTCAATGGAGGGGTTTCCTCGACGTGCCCAAAGAAATTGGTCCACTACTAAATACTTAAGAAAAGTTATTCGAGCTGTTCCTTGATGGTTTGAGGGTAGACAAAACATAATAAGAAACTTTCCACAGAAAATAAATCCATAACAATTAACAATGTCTATGTTTTCGTTTTGTCAACGAGCCTACGGCGCACTAAGTGCGTTACAGGTGCTTTGCTAGCCGTTTGACTGAGAAATAAGCTCGTTTTTGAGGTTCAGTATTCGTAGGGTAAAAAAAAATGACACTATTACTGAGACTGCACTGTCCTTTTGTCCGTCCGTCTGTCACCAGGCTGTATCTCAAGGACGGTGGTAGCTAGTCAGTTGATTTTTTTACAGATAATGTATTTCTTTTAATGGTATAACTATAAATACTAAAAATAAAATAAAACGAATATTTAAGGGCGGCTTCCATACAATAGTTGTCTTTTTGCAGATTTTGATACGAAACTTTCCGAGCGCGAGTGGGACTCACAATTTTTAAATGATCACTGCCACTTTAATCGTTACATTTTTAATTTATTTTGTATCTACGAAAACAAAGTAGATAAAGGATAAAGGAAGGAAATATAATAATATGAAATGTCGAAATTGATTAGCAGGTTAACGATTTCCCGCTATTATCGCTATACTGAAGAAGCTGATTAGCTTCTGATTATTATTTTCCCCAAAAACCGAGTTATCTCCATACAAAATTTGGTTGAAATTCATTGAGTCACCGGCTAAATAGGGATGTCGAGGAGGTTAAAAAAGTAAAATTTTAATTAGTCCGTTAGTAAGATTATGGAAAATATGACGTACACATTCAATTAAAAAAAAATCAAATTCAAAAATTCAAATAAAAAAAACTAAAAAAACGCTGCTTGTACGCTGCTTGGTAATGTAGACTTTAAACACAGTGACCGTAAGGTACAGTATCGTTTAAAGACCATAAAGTTCTTTCCGATTCCGGCCGTTTGGTGGAAATCATGCATAAGAGCACTTTTACACGTCATTTTTGATTCTACCAGCTTTTCGGAAAGACTATCATTGCCAAGATAAATGCGCCGCAAGAAACTTGGCAGAAAGTCGTTTTTTCAACACAAAAAAAAAATACAAAATAAATTAGGTTATTTATATAGTAAATAAATTAAGAACTAGGTTTATGATCAGCAGTGGACGTCTTAAGATGATGAATATGATGATGAATATTGAAGGATATTAATTGCTATCAAATGGATTGTTAATCGTGCATTAAATACAGATTTCCGTTAAACGTCGGATCCAAGATATTAGTGTAAGTGGGTAGTTTTTATTTTAATGATGAAGACCTCACGCACGTTCCGGACACGTTGACCACCATTTTGTTTACATAATCATAAACAGCACAATGTATGCATTGTAATGGGGCGCCTACGCTAGAGAGCGTGTGGTCTAAGTCATAAGCTGAAGCGATTATTAAAATTTGGCAAAATCGTACACGAACGAGATTTTTTAAGCTCCTGTCGTAGATTTACTGACGAAATTAAAATTTGTATGATATTAAATATATTTTTTCATTTATTTTCAACAATTATTCAACAACTAGCCCCTAACTAACTGTGCCCGCGACTCCGTCCGCGTGGAATAGTAACTAATTTCCCCCGTTTTTCCCGCATTTTTCTATGTTTCTTCGCTCCTATTAGTCGCAGCGTGATGTTATAATAGCCTAAAGCCTTGCTCGATAAATGGTCTATCCAACACAAAAAAAAAATCCAATTCGGACCAGTAGTTCCTGAGATTAGCGCGTTCAAACAAACAAACAAACAAACTCTTCAGCTTTATTATATTAGTATAGATTACTTAAACATAAACATATTTATACTTATTAAAAAAAAGCATTAGTGAAAAATATAACTTGAAACTACACTATAATGTATAAAAGGGCATCTCAAGGCATGGTCCCGATGATGCTGACATCATAAAAATACATACACATACAATACATCATGTCTGTGTTCCCAAGTAGGGAAGACAGAGAACCTAAAACGTTACAAAACCAAATTAGTTTCACGTTTCGTAGCAACTTGAAGCATAACTTAGGTTTTAACGGGGTATAATAGTGACAGTTGGCTAGCCTATCGCCTAAAGCATACCTTAACATATTTCCTTCGTCGTCTCTTCATCCACGAAAGAAATGAAGAAGTGTTATTCTATCTCGACATCATAATCATGGTTTTGTCTATTTCACGTTCGTGTGATTTTCTTCCCCATTTGGGAACACCATACATAAGCGTAAAGTCAACCAATTTGATTCCTAGGCCACTATGGAACTATGTCGTAATAAATATATTTGTTTATCTTCTGTGACATTGATTGTTTCATTACGCGTGTCATGATGACATCTTAACTTTTTCAAAAATGTGTCATCGATAATCAATAGAAAAGGAGTTTGTTTAGGTTTCAATAACTTTCATGTCATAGATATCGGGATGAAACCTAAAAATACTTTTCTGACAAAACTTCTCTGAAAGAGTATCGTCTATTTGTTTCTCTGTCACACTTGCGTATAAAAGAAGTTTAGCTGGAATTGTCTCTGTCTGTCTGTCAAACTTTATTTTTAATTTCATGACTTGGAGCTAAAACGTTTAAACTCTTTACGATTATTTCATATTGTGATTGGAGAGTTGATAATTGTTTGACCCACACTAACGTTGTCATTATTTGCTGTCGTTGACGTTGTCAATGTGACAAAGTTCTATAGTGGCCTAGGAATCAAATTGGTTGACTGTACGTAGTTATGTATGTATGCACTAAAACTCTTGTGAATTGGACCACACCGCACAAGCAACATCTAGCAAGTTCATAATACGTTTGGATTCATGAATAAACTTGTTTCCGACCAAATATCCCGCCATTTGGACGTAGGCCGCTAATGTGGCCAATACCGCGTTTATTTAATGGGTTTTACTTTTATTATGAACTTTACAAAGCGGGAGAACCGGATAAGAACAAAGACTTATGTTAACACTGACTCATACGTGTTTTTGGCGGACTTTTACATTTACATACATACATACATCACGCTTGTATTCTCAAATGGGGTAGAGAGAGCACAAAACGCTATACATAATTATAGACAAAACCATGACACTTTAACGTTTCAAGGCCGCGTCTAGCATGATTTTTTTAGGTTTCAAGTTGGCACTGTTGGCAGGAGTAATAGTGACAAGTTGATAGCCAGTCACCGTAAGTATAAATATCCTAATACAGTCGAGTTCGTTAATATTATGAGCAAAACTTAGGGTTAAAAAATATCTGTACACCTTTATGACATTGACAATAAGGTGCAAAAGTTTACATAGGTATTTGGCATTTGTCTGCTCATATATTTATGAACTCGACTGTACATGTCCTTAGTCACCTCTTACGACATCCACGGAAGAAATTGAGAGGTGTTATTCTAAATCCAATGCCACACGGAACAATCTAACAAAGTAATCAATTCGAATAATTAAACTTACTACATACCTACATACATATTCTCACGCCTGTATTCCCAAGAGGGGTAGGCAGAACACATACATACATAATATGCAAAGTCACGTTTTTTAACCACTTCCAGCATAATTTTAGCATAAAAACAGATGTCAGCAGATAGTAGATTTCGCGGTATGCAGGTAGGCATTTCATTTATTTAAACAAAAAACTTTACTCAATCGATAAATATGTAGCGAACCTAACTTCACCTATCACTCAGTAGTAAAACTTCCACAAACGTCATCAAACGTCAAAGTGTTCAACATCGCGCTAACGGAGGTTCGAAGATCGGATGCTTAAATACAACTTCCAAATCTCTCTGTGGACTTCAGTCCCCGGACTTAACATCTGCCTGGAGAGAGATCTCTCTATTGGAGTCCCCACATACTTAAATATTAGGTCCTTACCTATGAAATTGGCGTTTTGAATGAACATTTTCACAACATTTGCGTTTTTCGTACTTTTAGTGTTTTTACTTTTATTTAGCAACCAAAAATGATAGCGTTATAAAACTTATGTCCGTTTTTAAGGACACTAATAAAATAACTATGAGAATCAATTTTAATAAAAAAAAATGGATCAATTAATTATTGCAACATACGTAATTCCGGAAGCATAAAAAAAACTTGATTTTCAAATAAAAAAAATGTGTGTTTATTAATGCAATTCTTTGGATTTATGACAGTCAAAATTTGCACGACTGAGTCTAAATCTTTTGTAATATTGAGTATGTAAATATATTTTTTACGTTACGGAAGTTACGATGGTTAGAAGCACGAAAGAAAAATCGCCAATTTCATAGGTAACCTAATAATAGTTCATATTTATCTGGTTTAACTGCGTTTTCATCGCAGTGTTGTAGCTTAACAGGACAGTGGTGTAGCGTGACGTGACTCGTTGCGGTCAGGAGTTGAATTAACTTGTCTAAAGAGACTTGCGGTTTCGTCATGACAGTTTGGTTTCCACTTACACTAAATTATGTTATTACCAGCTCTGCCTACTTATCGGTACACAATAGTTACTTATACAGGGTGGTCTGAAGTTGACCGTGAATATTTTAAACAGTGGTCGGGTATACCTGTTTGAAAATCCTTGTAAAAAAAATCTGAAGAGTTTCTTTATTAACCTTTTGGGAGCCAATTGTTTCATCGCTTTTTAGGTCATTAAACCAGAGCACATAAACCCTTGTCCGTGTGGTGTCGGGATAGAATAACACCACTCCATTTCTTCCGTGGATGTCGTAAGAGGCGACTAAGGAAAGTAGATTTAGGTATGCTTTAGGCGACAGGCTAGCAACCTGTCACTATTATACCTGTTCCACCGGTTATGGAATCTAACATTATGCTAGAAGTGGCTGCGAAGCGTGAAATAGTCAAGATCATGGTTTTGTCTATGTCACGTTTCGTATGCTCTGCCTACCCCTTTTGAGAACATGGGCGTGATTGTATCCTTACTAATATTATAAGTCAGAAAGTGAGTTTGTTTGTTTGTTTGTTTGTTCCGCTTTCACGCCGTAACTACTGAACAGATTGCTTTGAAAATTTGCAGACGTAAAGATAGAAGTCCGGATTAAACAATAGGCTACTTTTTATCCCGGAAAAATTGATGTTCCCGAGGGAAAACAAAAATATAGTTTGCTTGATAGATCGATATCGATCGATGATAGATCGATATCGATCAATGACCGATCGATAGATGATGGATCGATGGAGCTGTGCGTCGTTTGAAACGAGAAGTTTGAATTTTTAATTTTTAATTTTATACCGCAATATAACCGAGTTCCACGCGGGTGAAGCCGCGGGCGGAAAACTAGTGTATGTATAAACCCTACGTAAACCATGACTACTTCACTTTTCGTGGCCACTTCCAGTAAGTACCTACATTTCTTATAAGATTTAAGTTGGTAGGTGTAAATGTGACAGGTTGCTAGCCTGTTACCTAAAATATACCTTAACCTATTTTTATTACCTTAGTCTCCTCAACGGAAGATTAAAAAAACATTGGACTCAAAAAACAAGACCTGCTAAAAAGTTGACGTGTTTTTTTACCAAAATTTATTTTACTAAAATTTTGATTCATATTCTTATTCCCCTTTCTTCCCGTGGGTGTCGTCAGAGTCGACTTTGGGAAAGGGTTAGAGTATTGTGGGCGATGGGCTAGCAATCCGTCACAGCAATATCACGTTTGACCATCTGGTTACCCTGAATTTGGTAAACGTGGCACTGGATTTTTGAATTCATGTGCTCTGCCTACCCCTCATGGGAATACAGGCGTGTGAATATGCATGTATGTATTCTTATCGGTAGGGAACTACATACTTTAACAACATATATCTATACTAGTATAATAAAGCTGAAGAGTTTGTTTGTTTGTTTGTTTGTTTGAACGCGCTAATCTCAGGAACTACCGGTCCGAATTGAAAAATTCTTTTTGTGTTGGATAGACCATTTTTTCGAGGAAGGCTTTAGGCTATATAACATCACGCTGCGACTAATAGGAGCGAAAAAACATTGAAAAATGCGGGGAAAATTAGTCACTATTCCACGCGGACGGAGTCGCGGGCACAGCTAGTGAATAAATAAAAGTTTTTAGCTGACTCCATAATTTATAATTTTTTATTTTATTGTTTTTTCATAACACACTTTTATGCATGTATTTTCAAAAATCTGTTTCAAGTACCTATGTAGCGTTTAGTATGGTCCACCTACCCCATTAAACACAAGTACGAAGTGTGTGTGTGCCGTTCGAAGCCGTACAAATTAAAACATACCAAGAAACTGTTAAGGATTGTAATAATTAAAACAAGGCTCCCAGAATGCAGGCAGACAGTCCGGGTTCATAAACATGAGTAATGTCAGGAGGCATCAGCGAGTGTTAGCAGCCCTTGTAGAAAGGGAGGTAGGAGACACTTTTTAGGGTTATCTACCTAAAGGGTGAAAACGGGACCCTATTATTGAGACAACGCTCCGTCCCATCAGCCGCGAGGCTTTATCTAAGTAACATACATACATATTCTCACGCCTGTATTCCCAAGAGAGGCAGGCAGAGCACATGAATTCAAAAATCCAGTGCCACGTTTTGCTTTAGGGTAAACAGCTGGTTAAACGTGATATTGCAGTGACAGGTTGCTAGCCCATCGCCCACAATACTAACCCTTTCCCAGAGTCGACTCTTACGGCCGCGGGAAGAAAGGGGGAGGTGCTATTCAAACCCAACACCACACGGGGCAAAGTATCTAAGTAAGTAAACACTTTATTTTAAAGGAAAGAACACGAAATACAGAAAAAAAAATCATAAACAAATGAAATAGCGAAGTACAAAGACGGAATTGCTAAATAGATTGTTGAATTTTTCACAGATTATGTGTTTCCGTTTGCTGCTATAACAAGTAATAAAAATAAAATACTTAATAGAATTATTTACTAGGAGCTCCGATACAACAATCGTAATAATTTGGTTGTTTTTAGGTCGATATAAACTTGAAATATTCACACGATATTTCTACTTTACTAGCAAGTAATTAACATAAAAATAAATAACCATTTAAGAGGGGCTCCCATACAAAAAACACTTTTATTTCTGAGCCCTTCCTCCCGCTCTATACGTGATCAGCTCATATATTTCAACCAACCGAACCCGCCCAAAATTTAGATTGCATCGTGCAATTCCAACGCAATTCTCGCCCCTATCACAAAGCCATAAAGTAGCTTATGCCTCAAGAAAATATCTTTAATGCGAAGTAGCGAAAATAAACATTGTTGATCTACGGTGGTTATACTTTGTGAATTTTTATTAAACTTTATCTTGATAGCAAATATTGGGATGGTTATTAAAATTGAATGTTATAGTCGTTGGTTTTAATAAAATTACATACATGGTAACATATATAGGTACGTATGTATAAATACATCGCATGTATTCCCTAAGGCGCTGCGTAGACGACAGTGTTTTGTGCGATCGAGTCTGCGCAGCAATAAATTGTCTGAATGGCGCGGTGACAGCTTCCACGAAACTCTGAATGGAAATTCCTGGAAGCTGTCACCGCGCCATTCAGACAATTTATGGCTGCGCAGACTCGATCGCACAAAACTCTGACGTCTGCGCTGCGCCTAAGGGTGGACTAAGCAAACCACACGTTACATACTCAAAACTAAATAGAATGACATCTCGCCATTTCTTCCGTTGTAAGAGGCGACTAAGGAAATAAGTTAAAGGAATGTGAAATAGTCATCGTTTTGTCTATGTAGCGTTTTGTGTGCTCTGCCTACCCCATTTGGGAATACAGGCGTGACTGTATGTATGTATGTACATATTTTAGACGACGGGCTAGCAACCAGTTATTACAGTTATTACATAGTCAAAACCATGACTAGTTTACGTTACGTAGCCACTTTTAGCATAATTTGTGTTTGTCATACATACAGTCACGCCTATATTCCCAAACAGGGTAGGCAGAGCACACAAAACGCTACATAGACAAAACGATGACTATTTCACGTTTTGTGGCCACTTCTAGCATAATATTTTTTAGGTTTTGATAGTGACAGGTCGCTAGCCTGTCGCCTAAAGTATACCTTAACCTATGTCCTTAGTCGCCTGTTACGACAGCCATGGAAGAAATGGAGAGGTTTCATTCTAAACCCGAGACCACACGGTATTTTTTTTTAACCTAGAAATTATACCTCTACATTTCTCCCATGGATGTGGAGACGACTAAGAAAATAGGTCGGTTTGCTAAATAAACTGAATAAAACAACTAACACCCAAATCATTTCCAATTTCCCAAAAAACGACTATTTCTAAAAAAAAAACTATCAAAACTATCACAAAGCGATCCCAATTCAGTCATTTGGCGCCCGAAAATTTTCCAATATGGCGGCGTTTCCGTTTTTTACGCACAAAAGCGAATTAATGTTTACTCTGATAACAAGAACTGATTGCTTTATTGGAAACTGCGCAAATACGGGAAATGTTCCGTTTTTGTTTATTAATATGCCAGTTTTAATTTTAAATGGGACGAGATTTTGTTTGGGGACGTTTTTAACATTGCGTTGCACTTCCTTTCATTTACGTCATACATACATGCACAGGTAGGTACATCGCAGAGTCTGTATGGGAGATAAAAAACCGGCCAAGTGCGAGTCGGACTCGCGCACGAAGGGTTCCATATCAAAAAAAAGCATTAAAAAACACGTTTTTTGTATTGGAGCCCCTTTAATTATTATTCTTACCTACTTTGATTTTAGTATGTGTTGTTATAGCGGCAACAGAAATACACCATCTCTTAAAATTTCAATTGCCTAGCTCTTACCGCTCCTGAGATACAGCCTGGTGACAGACGGACAGACAGACAGACAGCGAAGTCTCAGTAACCTATTATCCCGTTTACACCCTTTGGGTACGGAACCCTAAAAAAAGAAAAATTACTACGAACGTGAAGTGTTGTTAAGGTATATTTTAGACAGGATCTGTCTGTTATACCTACATACATAATTAAGTCCTGTATTCTTAAATGAGGCAGGCAAGGCACACCAAACGCTACATAGACGAAAGGATTACTATACCACGTTTTGTGACCACTTGCAGCATATTTCATGGTTTTAAAGTGACAGATATAATAAATACATACATACATACATATTTTCACACCTGTATTCCCAAGAGGGGTAGGCAGAGCACATGAATTCAAAAATCCAGTGCCACGTTTAGCAATTTCAGCAGGGTAACCAGATGGTTAAACGTGATATTGCAGTGACAGGTTGCTAGCCCATCGCCTACAATACACTAACCCTTTCCCAGAGTCGACTCTTACGACAACCACGGGATAATAAATAGGTAGGTATAATTTCCGTGTGGTGTTGGGTTTAAAATAACACCTCTCCATGTCATCCGTGGATGTCGTAGGAGGCGACTAAGGAAAAAGGTTAAGGCGTATAACGTAGAGCAACCTGTCACTATTATACTTGCCAACTCAAAACCTAAAACATATGCCAAAAGTGGCCACGAAACGTGTAACAGTCATGGTTTTGTCTATGTAGCGTTTAGTGTGCTCTACCTACCTTATTTAGGAATACAGGCGTGTTGTATATAATGTAAGTCATCAACCAGTCCTCATTTCATTTTATTGGTATCTATTTTGTAGTGCCATTCTAACACTTGTCCATTTCTTCCGTGAATATTTTAAGAAGTGACATAGGTCTAAAATATACCGCAACGTTTGTAATAATTTACCGTATATTCTACCACCTTGTCTACATGTTTATGATAATGTATTGTTGGATTCCACACTGTACAATCTTTTCATACATGTTTAACGCTATAATTTCGCGTCTATCCTAGTCGATAAGTTATTAAAAATACCTCCATAACGTTTATCGATCATCACTCGGCCGCAATCTTAATTAAAATCTTTTAATTTTGCCAAGGTCGCAAATAAATCATGCGGTGTGGTGAAAAAATCATGTTGGCATACTTTATCGCTGAATGATCTCTTGTATCGGTCCAATTCATAAGAGATTTGTTGTTTATGAAGTGCAAGTAAGCGAAAAGCGGGTTTAGGATAGCATTACGCAGACGTTGTAAGCGATTTCCTTGCGAACGCGATGCGAAGCGACGCGGTTCCACGCGACGCGAAAAATCAAACAGCCGCCAACTAATACGACTAGTCATCTTAGGCCGTGGTCGCCTGCTAGGTCGCCCGTCAGGTCAAGAGTACCCGAAATCGACGAGCATGTATGAAGAGACTAATGAATGTGGATGAAGCAAAAGAAGTATGCCAGGATCGTAGCAAGTGGAACAAAGTGGTCTCTGCCTACCCCTGTGGGAAAGAGGCGTGACTGTATGTATGTATGTATGTATGTGGTCGCCTGCACCCACCGCCCGCGGCCGACAACGCGGCGTCTGAATGGTATATTCGGGAATGCTCGGGGGTGGTCGTTTTCGCCCCCCCCC
>BHDV01019899.1:179090-193723 GCA_005406045.1 Adoxophyes honmai
AAAAAAAAAAAAAAGTCTCGTTTTGGACCATACACAAAAAGTGGTTATTCGAAGGATCTCATACACTTATTAACGACATGAACTTCGTTCGCGAGTTACGGACAACCGTAAATAAAACAGACAGACACACATACAGACGTGAGCTGGATTAATTTGACGTGGCATTTAAACCGAGAAAGTTTAAAACGCGATTTAAAATGGGGGCAAAAAGTCTGTAACGCTCCTGCTATCTGTTTAGCGTTGAGGTTGTTTATGCGCATGGATGTATTCCATGTGGTGTTGAGTTTTGAATACCACCTCCCTATTTCTGCCGTGGATGTCGTAAGAGGCGACTAAGGAAACAGAGTATGGTATGTTTTAGGCGACAGGATGGCAACCTGTCAGTACTATACCTGCCAACTCAAAACATAAAAAAATGGGCACAAAACGTGAAACGTAATAGTTTTGTCTATGTAGCGTTTTATGTGCTCCGCCTACCCCATCTGGGAAAACAGTCGTTATGTATGTATGTATGTAAACAACTGCAGTTCCTCATTTTTATTTATTTTGCAGCTCTCCATTTTCTTCCCCGGATGTCATATAAGGAGAGCCACGTAATAGGATATTTGAAAATTTTAGGTGACAGACTAGCAAACTGTCATCACCGATTGTGTATTTTAACTTAAAACCGAAAACTATGCTAGTGACAGGTATAGTCTATCTTCCGCGCATTTCTACTCGCGCCTTGCCATGCTAGCCAACATAGCCTTTAAAAGACCATACTCCTTCCTAAAAAGCCTCAACATACTACTAACACCTCTGGTGCTGCGGATGCCTTTGGGGCCAGACGACAGACTTTTTGTGCGATCGAGTCTGCGGCGCACAAAAATTCTGCATGGACTTTTTCGCGTCGTGTGCGTTACTGCATATAACTCCATAGGTTCTATTTCCACAGACTAAAAAGTCCGTCGAGGATAGTTTGTCGTCTGCGCAGGGCCTCACAGCAATCGCTGGCCTAAGTCGATCTGTTTATTCGTTAGAATTAAAAAAAAAAATGGAGATCAAAAGTATTAAAAGTGTGCATAAAATTTTCGATTAAAATTTCGAACGTGTCGAATGCATAAGCTGAATCCATTTTGATGCGGTTTTGCGGATTAAGCGCTATAAAAGCAGGCGTTAAAATTGCTGCGTAATGCATGATGTGCTTGCTTTAAACATAAAGGGTTCCGCGGAAGAATATTCATACATACATAGGTACATCACGTCACCACCCATTCACATTGAAGTTCACATACGAAGCTACAGTATTGCCCGTGTGGTGCCGGGTTAGAATAGCACCTCCCCCTTTCTTCCCGTGGGCGTCGTAAGAGTCGACTCTGGGAAAGGGTTAGTGTATTGTGGGCGATGGGCTAGCAACTTGTCACTGCAATATCACGTTTAACCATCTGATTACCCTGAAAATGCTAAACATGGCACTGGATTTTTGAATTCATGTGCTCTGCCTACCCCTCATGGGAATACAGGCGTAAGAATATGTATGTATGTATGTATTACCAAGCAAAGAATGCTCCACGATATACCTACGTAATAGACCACTTTTGTAGCGCGGGAAACTTCGATCTACCAATCATAAAAGAGATTTTTTCGCGCTCTGAACACTTACGTTGCGATTGGTTATTGATTGAAGTCTCGGACAGATGACTCATGACAGATGTCTAGCACCCCAGCGCCAAAAGCGTCGAGTAGCCGAACTAAAGTGTGAGCATAGCAAGCAAAATTGTGCCCAGAGCGTTTGTAAATAAAGATTACTCGTTCGGCTACTCTCGGATATTTTCGTTCTGCGCTTCTCAGCACAGACGGTAACAGCCAATGTGACTTATTTTCTTGGGAATACTGTAAGTGCGTTGTGTGCTAGGTAGTTACTAATTGGTATGTAATTGTAATTACTAATCAGTTAAGGTAAAAGTACCAATACTCGACGCCTCAACGCCTAATAGATGACACCCATCTGTCACCTGTCTTAATATGACATAAGGATGCAAGTGCCATGTATTAGATCAGTGTCAAGCACAGGAACGTTTACCTTACCTCATCATCATCATCATCATCAGCCTATATACGTCCCACTGCAGGGCACAGGCCTCCTCTCAGTATGAGAGGGCTTGGGCTTTAGTTCCCACGCGGGCCCAGTGCGGATTGGGAACTTCACACACAACGTTGAATTACTTCGTCGCTGTGTGTAGGTTTCGTCACGATGTTTTTCCTTCACCGAATAGCTCGTGATAAATATCAAATTCGATATCGCGCATAAATTCCGAAAAATTCAGAGGTGCGAGCCCGGGGTTTGAACCCACGACCCTCTGCTTGAGAGGCCACAGGTCGAACCGCTGGGCTACCACGGCTACATACCTTACCTCACTTTAGAGTAATTCAACGTGAGAAGATCTTATTTAGCTTCTAGTATTCGAAACCACTGAACCCCAAATTATTGAACTAATCCGCAAAAAATAATCGGGGTCAAAATTCTTTGAATGCAAAGTTAACAGTCGTCAAAACATACTTTTACACATAATGAGGTGGCATTATGAGACCCCCCACGTTATATCGACGTTTATGATATAAAAAAAACAAACAGCATTTGCCGTGGTGTCGGACTTAGGATAACACCTCTCTATTTCTTCCGTAGATGTCGTAAGAGATGACTAAGGAAATAGGTTGCTATGCTTTTGGCGGCAGACTAGCAACCTGTCACTCTTTTACCAATGTTTCACCCTTAAATTGTGCCAAAAGTGGCTACGAAACGAAACAGCAATGGATTCGATTATATTACGTTACGTGTGCTGTGCTAACTCCACTTGGGAACACAAGCGTGATATATGTTATGATTATGAATGATGATGGGTCACGAAATGACCCGAAACATGTCGAGTTAATCTTGATATAAGGATGTCAGTGTATACGTTTGGTTTCACTACTAATTGATACAAACATAACAAATATTATTCATTCATAAAATCACGCCTGTATTCCTAAATGGGGTAGGCAGAGCACACAAAACATGACACACACATAACCATGACTATTTTAAGCTTCACAATCACTTCTAGCTTAATTTTAGCTTAAAAAACACATAGGTATCATAGTGACAGGTTGCCTACGTCGTCTAAAGCAATCTAAAACCTATTTAATCCCCACGACGTCTCAAAATTCCCTACAATATGACTGCAAATTTTGACACTTCGACGTTGAGCTCATCGATAGGTTAATATTAGAGGACAACACTAACCGCGAGAAAAAAAAAACAATAGTTGGCTGATCACTATGGCGTCTACATTCAACGTCCTGTCAGATATTTACTCGGCTAGACCGCGGTGTCAACTATGGAAGTACTGTGCTAGAGCGAGACGGAGCGAGCGAGATGCACTGAGAAGGTGTAAAGATGAAACACGAAGTGACGCGCGCTTTAGTGATGGGGAAGTCTTGCGTATCTGTTATCGATGAAACCACTGATTTGAAGTACGTGGTTGATCTCTTAAGTACGTTTTTAGTGATGTCGGGTTTCAAATTACGGTAGAATTAGACCTCTATATTTTTACGTGGATGTTGTAAAAAGCGATTGGGGAAATAGGTTAAGTCACTAATTGTGTCCGTTTGTCTTACTTGAAACTTAAAGTTGCTGAAAGTGATTAGAAACGTAAAAAGTTGAGAATTTGTCTACAGATTATAAAGTATCAACAATAGGTTCAGGCGTAATAGTTTCTTAGAAGTATATGTGAAGGAGGACAAATTGTCTGTTTAATTTACTGCAAATATCTGTTTGAATGGCATAAGAAAATTAATTCGGAATCGCACTTCAATGTTTCGCGAAGAAAAAAACTTCAGGGAAGTAATTATTGAATCCTTTTGGTTTTTAAAACCTGACAGCTTATTTGTGAAATGTCGTCATAATATAAAGAAAGAAAGAAAGAAAAACATTTATTGACTACAATTTGACACAGACATAACAATTACATACATACATACATATTCTCACGCCTGTATTCCCATGAGGGGTAGGCAGAGCACATGAATTCAAAAATCCAGTGCCACGTTTAGCAAATTCAGGGTAACCAGATGTTTAAACGTGATATTGCGGTGACAGGTTGCTAGCCCATCGCCCACAATACACTGACCCTTTCCCAGAGTCGACTCTTACGACACCCACGGGAAGAAATGGGGAGGTGCTATTCTAACCCGGCACATAACAATTAACTTATCTAAAATACATAAATTAGCCTAAATAAATAAATAATAATAACTTAAAAATGTGCATGCCACTTCCATGCCAAACAGTGCCAAAAAACATGGTTTCTAACTTAAACATCAATTTCAATGACGATCAACATCGGTTTCCAAGTAAGATGAATAAAAAATATACTTAGTATGTAATTTTTGTAGAGCTTCATTAAAGTAAGAAGTGTCGTGGGTGTCGTAATAAGTGATTTAACAATTAGTTTATATCAGTTATCAATCTTCTGTCATTTAAGTTTAAACCTAAAATGATGCTAAAAGTGTCTACCAAACATGAAAAAGTCATGTTTTTGTCTATCTCATATTAAGTATGCTCTGTCTACCCTAAGTGAGAACATAGTCGTGATTACAGCGGTCTTATAGCAACCTCTCAAATTCTTCGTACCCTATCATTTAGAACACAAAAATCAATAAAAAACTATCGATAAATTCGATAACTCAATGTCTCTCAGCCACGTCTCTAGAGGTCACGGCCCACCGTCTAGAAACGGGTTCCTGCACACCGAACCACCTCACAGAAAAATAAAGTGTCTGGCATAAAAGGAATCGGCTCACTTGCCCTTAAAAAAAGAAAAAAGCTGCTCAACGATTCCAATATTATGATTCAAAATTTTTGCATTTAGCCCCGTTTAAGATGTTCGTTCATTCATAAATGATTAGTATTGGTGAAAAACTAGTAAGTCATCTGTTGTAGTAAAGTGTGCGAATTGACATTCTAGTTTTAAAATTTGTAATATTATATCGTATGGTTTGCAAACTCATTATTTGCTCATCTTTCAAGTTTGATTATTCTTATCCACTTATGTCACGATAAGTTGTCAATATCAAGTTATTGTCTTCGTATTTTTTTGCGTCGTTCATTGCAAACTGTACACAACTAACATACAATACAACAGGTCACTAAGTTAAGTTTTTCACCTGTAACTTTAACGTTTTTAAAATGAATCATTGCGTCATTTCTGCATAAAAATTTATATTATTGTTGTCAAATATAAATGACAAAATCGACACTTTAAACCAATCAAATAATGTTGCTGGCATGAAACCATTTTTGCTCATGCCGTGTGGTGTCGGTATTAGAATAACACATGTCCATTTCTTCCGTGGATGTCATAAGAGGTGACAAAGGAGAAAATGTAAAGGTCTATTCTAAATAAGCATCAGGTGTGATGTGTGTGTAAACTAGGTACGATGATTTTTGATTATCCAACTGACGGAGACTTTTTTCGCCATTTAGCATATTCTACGCAAAGTCATGTGCAGCAGCTTGTCTGGTCTAACACCATCTATAATACTATATGTATAACTTTATAGAAACTACCGTTTAGTATGATAATCCTTGCAATCTTCACGGCACATGCATAGTTAAAGTATAATCTTGAAGACAATTGCGGTTGACTGTTACTGCGTTTGGAACCCTATCGCTCTAACTGTAATAACGAGCTGTAGGGATTTGTGAATGGAATTAATATGATAAGGTTAAGGTTAAGGGTGATTTATTTATTTATTTATTGTAACAAATACAATTACACGGCATTACAGTGTTGAACCAATACACCGAATGTCTTAAGATTGTTGCATTAGTTGTAATGACGTTTAAAATTCGCGTTTTATGACAATAATAAAACTGTTCTCAGTTTTAATTATATAATTCAACGTTTCGTTAACATCATCATCATTATTATCATCACTACGTATATGCTTAGATCTGCATTCTAAGCGACGTATTTTCATGCTAATTTTTTATTACAGATAGAGTGATTCACGAGGAAGGTTTACCTTTAAGTTTAACGATTCAGTTACTTTTATTCACTTTTTAATGTTATAATTACTCATTCCAACACGTCATCGCTATAAAATGCATAAGGAAGCCTAAAGCAAAACGAACGTTAAGAATAAACAAACACATCCTTTTCAAACAGCACAAACAAAGCGCATAACTCCAAAATACCAAATACAGAGTGATTCATATTAAAAAAAACCATGTATGGTACCTTACTTTGTTTTCAAGTTCTATTTGAAGCATTTAAACGGATTCCATTGAGTAAATTCGTTGTGAAACGAATAAAATTCTTACCTGCCAGTCACCTTTTTGAGCACAGGATAGTTTGTGTTCAAAATAAGAATGTGCATTTTATAAAACAATGCATATTTTTGAATTTGAAACTAAATACATACATTCACGCCTATGCTCTCAAATGAAGTGGGCAGAGGACGCTAAACGAGACAATGATTATGACTACTTCACGCTTCAGAACCACTTCTAGCATAGTTTTAGGCTAAAACATACCTTGACCAGAGTTTATTTCCTTAAATACGTACTTATTTACATTTTGAATGAAATTCCTATGCGGTCGGGATAGAATAATACTTCTCCATTTCTTCCGTGCGTGTCGTAAGAGGCGACTAAGGAAATAGGTTCAGGTATGCTTTAGGCGAAAGGCTAGCAACCTGTCACTATTATACTACCTCTCCCATAATATAACTATTTCACGCCGCGGCCAGTTCAGCATAATTTCAGGTGTAAAAACAGATGGCTGTTTTTACACCTGAAATTATGCTGAACTGGCTGCGGCGTGAAATAGTCATATTCATGTTTTTTTTCTATGTCACGTTTCGTGTGCTCTGCCTACCCTATTTGGGAACATAGGCGTGATTGTATGCATGTATGTTTAAACAATACAGACTTCATCACACAAATCTCTACCTCACTTGTCATAGACATAGCCTTAGTTATCCTTCCCGTCGCTTACCGCTGCCATACAGTCCACAGCCTTAGCACATGCAAAGGACGACCTATGCAAATGTGGCCCATAAGTCAGATCTGACACTTTTACATATGGCTGAATTAGTAATACTATCTAATACCCTTAGAATTACCATATTTGTACCGTAATCTGGTCTATTCACTTAAACCATTATTGTAAGTTTACAGTGGCTGTAGCCACTTTTAGCGTGATTTGAGGTGAAGCAGTGACAGGTTGCTAGCCTTTCGCCTTGGGTCTCTTACAACGTCCACGGATGAAATGGAAAGGTGTTAGATATTCTAAACCTGACACCATATGGCTACCTTTTATATATTTATATACTACACTTGAGACTTATAGGTACTTAAAAAAAGGTAACCAAACAAAGCCAACCCGACAAAATCAAAAATCACGTAAGGTATTATGTTGCTACATTAAATACGACACTTTCTATTTTAGTCGCATTACCCTCACCTTGTAATGCGGCTAAAAAAGAAAGTGTCGTATTTAATGTACCAACACATAAATTACGTGATTTTTAACTTTGTCGGGTTTGTTTATCTTTTTGTAAGTACCTATAAGTGTCAACTGTAAGTAGCAACACGGGTGCGATAGTGATTGAAAATATACTACAGAATTACGATAGCAATTAGAAACCTCTATAATTTTAGTGTTTCTCTACTTATGCATAAATTATACATACATACAAACTTTCCTCTTGAATACGTGGTTTAAATTACTATTTTTTTTATTAAAACACGTGAAAACGAACTATACAGATTCAATTTAAAACACTCACATCGCAATTGTTTACTTAGTTACAAAAAAATGGTAAAGACCACAACCCCGAAATCTCGTATATTCTGGTAGCAAACCTTGCTTGCGATGAATAAAGCCTGTGAACTTGTAAGTTATAAGAATGTGAAAAAGTTTAAAAAAATATGGTCACGAAAAATAAAACAAAAGATGAACACGCTGTACATGCATGTACCTTTTAGCTGCTAGGGTTGTCGCAAACATCGGTGACATTTTTGACAGACTAGTGATGTTAATATGTTTTTCTGTACAAGTTTAAACCAGGGAATACAGGCGTTTCCATATCCAAACGGTAGGTAGAACACACAAAACGTGACAGACTAAACCTTGACTATTTTCGCGTTTAAAAGTCACTTCTAGTCTACACTAATATTATAAAGAGGAAAACTTTGTTTGTTTATTTGTTTGTTTGTTTGGTAGTAATGAATAGGCTCACTAACTACTGGACCGTTTTTAAAAATTCTTGCACCATTTGAAAGCCACATTATCCACAAGTAACATAGGCTAAATTTGATTTTGAAAAAAAAGGATTCCGTGAAATATTTGGGTTTAGATATCTACATCTACACCAATATTATGAAGAGGAAAACTTTGTTTGTTTGTAATGAATAGGCTCAGAAACCTACGACCCCAAATTCCGAAATTTACGCGAACGAAGTCGCGGGCGGAAAGCTAGTATAGTATAAAACTAGTCTAGCTAATTATAGTCTAGTATAAAACTAATAGAAGATTTATAATAGTGTCAGGTTGCTAGCCTGTCGTCTAAAACATACTTAAACACACTTTCTTATTTGCCATTTACGTCATCCAAGAACGACACGGGAAAGCATTATTCTAACCCGACGCCATACAGAAACGTATTATTGCACAGCATAAAAACAGTTTACCCGTGTGGTGTCGGGTTTAGAATAACACCTCTCCATTTCTTCCGTAGAAGTCGTAAGAGGCGACTAAGGACATAGGTTAAAATATACTTAGGGCGTCAGGCTAGCAACCTGTTACTATTGTACCTGCCACCTCAAAATCTAAAAACATATTATGGTAGAAGTGGCCACAAAACGTGAAATAGTCATCGTTTTGTGTGCTCTGCCTATCCTGTTTGGGAATACAGGCGTGATTGTATGATTGATGATGATAAAACTATTAGTTTTCGGTTTTTAGATTATGTATCACTAGCTTTTGCCCGCGGCTCCGCTCGCGTTAAATTCGGGGTATCACAGAAGAGATAGCACACATACCAATTTTATAGCTTTCTACATTGAAAACTTCCACTCCTCACTTAAGGGAAATGGGGGGTTTTGAAGAGACAAAATGTAGCCTATGTCACTCTCCATGCCCTAAACTATATCTACCTAAAAAATCACGTCAATCCATCGCTCCGTTTAGCCGTGAAAGACGGACAAACAAACAAATAAACAAACACACTTTCACATTTATATATTGGTACGGATATCACGCCTTTAAACGGTACCTTCCACGTTTCGTGCCCACTTATAGCATTTTTTTTTGTGATGCAATTCTGTACTATATTTAAATTCTCAATGCATCCGTGCGGGTCGCCATTAATGTTTTAGAGGCAACCCTACCGCTCATGCGGTTCTCATATTCCACCGTGCATGCGCTAGTGGCGTCGGCGCATGTTAGGTATTATTTAATACCTTAAACAGGTCGATACTTTTTTTATCCGAGGAAGCTGTGGTCGACGGATTAAACTTCGGGTCGTATTTTGGCAAATTATTATCTTTTTTTTTGGTAGTGTCCCACGCCTGGGCAAATTTCGAACCTTAGTGAGATAGTGAAATAAAAAGAATACACTCACGTCTTTAAATCGATGTAGCTCGATATGTTTCGGGCCAATTTGTGACCCATCATCCCATGTGATGCCGGGTTAGAATAGCACCTCGCCCTTTCTTCCCGTGGGTGTCGTAAGAGTCGACTCTGGAAAAGGGTTAGTGTATTGTGGGCGATGGGCTAGCAACCTGTCACTGAAATATAACGTCTGGTTACCCTGAATTCGCTAAACGTGGCAATGGATTTTTCAATTCATGTGCTCTGCCTACCCCCCTCATGGGAATACAGGCGTGAGAATATGTATGTATCTGGTCGAACGCTCCACCGCCACTGTTTCTGCTTGACACAACTGACAGCGGTTCACTGCTACCAACATTTTTGCCATTACATTTACTATTATTGTCAAACCATGGTAAAACACATACCCTGGACATGTAAACAGACGACACACACAATAAAATTATCTAAAAATAACAGCCAATCTCGTCTGAGTAATTTAATTATTTATTTACTTATTTTCTCCTCCACATATTTTTAATAAAATCTGCTCCTTTCTCTCCAATCATTATGACCGGTGCCATAGTATTTCCTCTTACAATATCCGGCATAACACTTGCATCTATAACTCTTAAATTATCTACATTTTTAACAACCAATTTACTATTTACTACAGTATTACTATCATCTTCTTTTCCCATTTTATTGGTACCTACAGCGTGATACAATGAACCAGTCAGTTCTCTAGTTATACATTCTAAAAATGCATCACTAGTTTTGTCAAGATTTGGGCAAATGTTTTCATCCCAATGCAATTTTAAGCCAAGTTTTTTGAAAGCTGCTGTTGTTTCTAATTTGATAGCATGTTTCATGCCTTTAACTATTGTTTTCAGATCGTCATTATTGTTTAAATAATTTGCTTTTATTTTTGGATTTAAATCATTAGTTAGTTCTATTGATCCTCTTGATTTTGGCTGTAGTAGAGTGACATAAACAATGACAATTAGATGATTTTCATTTAGTTTCTTGAACGATGTATAAAAATCATCAGACAGACGATGTTGGTGGAAAATGTCGACGATATTAGATTGATTTGGATAAACGACAATGAAATGATTTTGAATATCAGTTGTGGTAGAATTGTCGTTATTTGTATTAATGAACGATATAACTCGTTGTGGACTTAAATTACCTAAAGGTCCTTTTCTCTCAGTTACATAGTTATAATACATTTTCATGACATTTTCCGGAGCATTAGATTTATCATCGCTTCTTACTTTAAACATCACAGGAGCATAAATGTGATCCTGTAAATTCCTACCAACAGGTAAATCTACTATGGAATCAATACCAACTTCTTTCAAGTGTTCTTTTGGACCTATTCCAGATTTAAGCAAAATCTGTGCAGAATTGATAGTACCTGCTGATAAAATTACTTCTTTCTCAGCCATGACTTCCACAGTATCATATTTACTTTTAAGAACTACCCCTATTTTTTTATTTTTAAAGATAACTTTATCCACATTGACATCAATCAAAACATGTAAATTAGGTCTATCTTTAACAGGTTTAAGAAATGCATTTGCAGTACTTTGTCTCTCTCCTTTCTTAGTACTAGCAAAAGCTTTTCCCACTCCCATTTGTTCTTCTGCATTAAAATCATCAACAACCGGAGATCCTAGTTCTTTACTAGCTTCTATAAAAACTGCTTCTATTGCATGACTTATTTCATCATATTCGACATTCAAATACCCATCATCACCATGAAACTCTTTTGTTTCATTTGTAAGATTACCAACATTGAATTTTTCACTCTTTTTGAAATAACGTAGAACTTCATTGTACCTCCAATCTTCATCGATTTTGGACCAATCATTATAGTCTTCCTTATTGCCTCTGATATAGTACATTCCGTTTATACTACTAGTGCCTCCGACGACTTTGCCTCTTGGCCAAAAACATTTATGTCCTTTGTAATTTAGACATGCTTTTTCCTGCGGTTCTGTCCGATAATTCCAATCTTGCTTTGTGCCATAATTGTTAATGAAAAGTGCAGGGATCTGAAATGAGAGTAGTGCTAAATTATGTCAAAAATTTTTAAGGTTACCTAAGTTCAAGCTATAGCGGGAACAACACGTTTCTCCGGGATAAAAAGTATACTTCTTTGAGATTCATACCATCCCCATACCTTGTGGTGGATTCGGTAGCAAACACACGGAGTTGCAGTAAAATTATAATGAAAAATGCGGATGACTCACGTCCTAAATCAAGTTTATCTCGACATGTTCGAAGATGATGGTTTACTATGCATTTGAAAATAATTATAAATGATGTCAGTAACAAGGTAAAACAGACACCGTGCATGTGTAATTGCGCGAATAGAACAGTGGCGTGCAGTGCGCGTTTGACTAGCTAGAAACAAGTCGAGCTGAGCTCGAATAACGACGTGAATTTTCCGTAATTTTCGTTAAGAGTGAGTACTTTGGCATTTATAACAAAAAAGAGACCACAACATTACCATAAATCGATAAAAATGTATCGTTACTTATTATAAGCAGACCTCGAACAAATCGTGCGAATGACGTCGAACCACTCATAGGATGATTTCAAAAAGTAACGACAGTACATCTGACATTTTCGTGTCCGTGGGAACGCAAACTCAAGGACATGTGAGAGATATATCTACACAAACCGAGCAATCGAGTAGTGCGATTGTCATTGATACAGCGAAATTGTTGGACAATTTTTTTTCCCGGTCAATCAAGTGAGGAAGAAAAATGTATTAAAGCTGTGGTAATTTAGTGACAACAATAATAGACCTGTTGAAGAAATAGTTGTGTAAATACATAATGTCCATAAATATTTTTTAATAACAAATTTACACACTTTTATTATCGTACTTACGATAAAAAAAATTGTAACGTTTATTTTATTCACCACATCATCCTGCCACTCTGTGTAGATTTCTTGGATTTATACGCGATTAATTTGTTACTTCATGCGATATGTCACACGGCAGACTTAAATACAGGCATCATCCTATGTGCAAAATTAGGTACGTCATTTTTACGTCATCCGCATGATTTGTTCGAGGTCTGAGTATAAGATTTGGCACTCACTGCAGTACCGACGGTAGGGTTCCCTCCCGCTTCTACTAGAAGAACCTTCCACTCTTCAACTTCTGACAGCCGATTGGCCACCACAGCACCAGCGGTGCCCGCTCCAACTATTACAAAGTCGTAGTCACCTGTAACAATAAATGTGCAACATTGACTATGACACACAACAGACGACGTGTCGTCGGAACATTATTCATCAACATCATCATCATTTCAGCCATAAGACGTCCACTGCTGAACATAGATCTCCCCTTTAGACTTCCATAAGTATCTGTTAGAAGCGACCTGACCCGCGATATCGTAATACTTAGGCGACTACGAAAATAGGTTAAGGTATATTTTAGGCGATAGGTCAACTACTTCTGAACTTAGGGGCTAAAAATTTGCTAGAACATACATACATACATATTCTCACGCCTGTATTCCCATGAGGGGTAGGCAGAGCACATGAATTCAAAAATCCAGTGCCACGTTTAGCAAATTCAGGGTAACTAGATAGTAAAACGTGAAATTGCAGTGACAGGTTGCTAGCCCATCGCCCACAATACACCAACCCTTAGTCCTTTAATAGTCATGATTTTGTCTGTGTCTCGAGTGCTCTGCCTACCCCATTTGGTAAAACAGGCGTGATTGAGATATGCATGTATGTGTGTGCGTGACAAGCTAGCTACCCACCACAATTATAACTCTTCTCTCTCTGCTGAAACCTAAAACTATACTAAAAGTGGCTACAAAAGTGACCTTTGTACGTCACGTTTCGTGTGCTCTGCCTACCCCATTTAGGAACAGTCGTGACATATTTATGCGAAACCAGAAGACTTTAGTTGTACCTCTCAAATTCTTCAAAGTATCTCTCGTTGTGTCACCAAACATGGCTGGAGTCAGGATACATGATGCAGCTAGGAAGGTCTGCACTGTGCCCAGGATGACAGCACCAGCTGTTCCAAAGTCTTCAAGGATTGGAGACGTGAGCTGACTGTCACACCACGTCATATCTGGAATTTTGGAAAGGAATTTGGTGAAGACCATTTGTTCATGGATGTTGAGATGTTGACTCTTTTCGAATATTAGGTATAGAGCTATAGAGCAACGTCTTTTAACTAGTTAAACTTAATTTTTAATAATATACCTACCTAATTAATGACCCCGTGTGGTGCCGGGTTAGAATAGCACCTCCCCCTTTCTTCCCGTGGGTGTCGTAAGAGTCGACTCTGGGAAAGTTAGTGTATTGTGGGCGATGGGCTAGCAACCTGTCACTGCAATATCACGTTTAACTATCTGATTACCCTGAATTTGCTAAAAGTGGCACTGGATTTTTGAATTCATGTGCTCTGCCTACCCCTCATGGGAATACAGGCGTGAGAGTATGCATGTATGTATGTAATTAATGATTAACTTAAACAGCAAAGTTTATATTTTAGGTAAAAGCTTCTTTTATCTAATTTTAATTTAACTGACATGATTTGATTAAAAACAAACAAACAAACAATCATGTAACGAATTAAATTAATAAAAAATACACCTTCTATTAAAACATAGGTACAAACATATTCTCACGCCTGTATTCCCAAGAGGGGTTGGCAGAGCACATGAATCCAAAAATCTAGAGCCACTTTTAGCGATTTCAGGGAAATCAGGTGGTTAAACGTGATATGGCAGTGACAGGTTGCTAGCCCATCGCCCACAATACACTAACCCTTTCCCAGAGTCGACTCTTACGACACCCACCGTAACCCGTTCCCCGTGTGGTGCCGGGTTAGAATAGCACTACCCCCTTTCTTCCCGTGGGTGTCGTAAGAGTCGACTCTGTGAAAGGGTTAGTGTATTGTGGGCGATGGGCTAGCATCCTGTCACTGCAATATCACGTTTGACCATCTGGTTACCCTGCTGAAAT
>BHDV01019899.1:197700-252004 GCA_005406045.1 Adoxophyes honmai
CAATATCACGTTTAACCATCTGGTTACCCTGAATTTGCTAGACGTGGCACTGAATTTTTGAATCCATGTGCTCTGCCTACCCCTCATGGCAATACAGGCGTGAGAATATGTATGTATGTATTAGACTAGTAATATACATAACGCTTATATTCACAAATGGAATTGGCATGAATAAACTAGGTAAAATTAAACAACAAAGCTGTAAGAAACTTAACAACAAATCAATCAAAAACTTTAAAAAAAACCAGTAAAATATTCACCAATACACTAAAATGCTAAACAACAAACCACTAAAAACTTAACAACAAATCACTAAAAGCTTAACAACAAACCCATGAAAAATTTAACAACAAATCAGAAACCTAACAACAAACCAGTGAAAAACTTAACAAAACTGGTGAAAAGCTTAACAAAAACCGGTCAACTGCAAACTCACCAAAAAAAAACAATAAAAAAAATTTTGCACAGCAGTTTGACAAAGGTTCATGACGTCATTAAAATTTCAAGTCACCAGAAGCTCATCGAAAAGAAACAACAAAAAAAATCTTCCACAGAAAACTAATTAATATATTCATCAAACAGTCTTTCGACGCCGTTTACAATAACCAAATTAAACAACATCCTTAACTACCATTTTAAACCTTAAGGTGTTGAAATAAGGTCCTACGTAGATGAAAAGTTAAAGTTGCTTTCCTGGTCGTTATTAAAATTGAAACATAACTGGAACAAAGGATTTTGAACTCAATGTTAAAGGACTTACGTTTTTGGCGGTGGTAAATTTATGTTGGTAATTTTGATTGTTCCATTCAAACAGCGAAGACAATAAGTAATTAATTAAAATTGTTTTTTCTTAAGTTTTGAAATTTTCTTGATTGTGGACCAATAATTATTGAACTAGTTGTTTCCGTCGACTTTGCATGTACTTCGCTTATTGCAAGATGAACGTGCTACCGGTTTTTATATCGACCCAAGAAGTAAAAAACAACATGATTGTTGTATGGTAGCCATTGGTAAATATTTTTTTATTTTACTTTATTTTTAGTGTTTGACACATACACATAATATTCTCACACCTGTATTCCCAAGAGGGGTAGGCAGAGCACATGAATTCAAAAATCCAGTGCCACGTCTAGCAAATTCAGGGTAACCAGGTGGTCAAACGTGATATTGCAGTGACAGGTTGCTAGCCCATCGCCCACAATACACGAACCCTTTCCCAGAGTCGACTCTTACGACACCCACGGGAAGAAAGGGGGAAGTGCTATTCTAACCCGGCACCACACGGTTAGTGTTTGATAGCTGCAATAAAATAAATGTAGTACATAATTCTAGCACGGTTCGTGAGATACAGCCTAGCGACAAACCAACGGACGGACGGACGGATGGACAGCGAAGTCTCAGTAATAGGGTTCCGTTTCCACTCTTCGGGTACGGAACCCTAAAAACACTAATCTCTTACCATGACCATTAAAAAGCAATTATCCAACCTTTTTAACACCCAACTTTGACAAATTTCTCATAAGCTTTCTCTCAAAAAACCTTCGTAAAACCATCCTTGTTGCGTTGAAATAAGATTTAATTTAAGCCCGAGTTCACACAGAACAATGACGTGTGACCGTTTTTAGTGTAGTGTAAAGCCTCCCTTACAAGGCGACTTGTCGGTTATTATATGAATTTACCCCATATGAAATTGTGCGTGTCCATCTTACTGTTTATTGAAAAACAAAATCGTTACTATATTTATCTCGTTTCATAAACTTGAAATAGTTTTGAGTTTAATAATGAGAAGACGATAGGCTACATAAACACTTCTAGCATATTTATTTTGCTTGTTTAGGCTGTCGAGGAAAATCATTTCATCCTTACTTCCTTACTAATATTATAAATCGAAAAGTGAGTTTGTTTGTTTTTTGTTCCGCTTTCACGCCGTAACTACTGAACCGATTGCTTTGAACTTTTGCAGACGTAAAGTTAAAAGTCCGGATATAATAGGGTACTTTTTATCTCGGAAAAAAATTATGTTCCCGAGGGAATGTTCGTTTTATACCGCAATATAACCGAATTCCATGCGGGCGAAGCCGGTGGCGGAAAGCTATCCTTACTCCTTACTAATATTATAAGTCAGAAAGTGAGTTTGTTTGTTTGTTTGTTTGTTTGTTTGATCGTTCCGCTTTCACGCTGTAACTACTGAACCGATTGCTTTGAAATTTTGCAGACATAAAGATAGAAGTCCGGATTAAATAATAGGGTACTTTTTATCCCTGAAAAAAAATGATGTTCCCGAGGGAAAACAAAAATATAGTTTGCTTGATAGATCGATATCAATCGATGATAGATCGATATCAATCGATGATAGATCGATAGATGATAGATCGATGGCGCTGTGTGTCGTTTGAAACGAGAAGTTTTCTAATAGTTGTGCTTTATACCGCAATATAACCGAGTTCCACGCGGGCGAAGCCACGGGCGGAAAGCTAGTTAATTATAAAATAAAAAAAGTTTGCATTGCTAATTATGAATTATGACTCTAAGACACATAGTACGGTCGACCAAGAAAGTGGTCTACCACTTTTGACAAAAGTTTCTGTGAGATCAAAATAATCACAAGGTTGACATTGTCACTGTCATAATATTATGGCGAGGGGAAATCGACCTTGTTGTTTCATTAGGTTCAAATGAATATCGATCTTGAGGGGGTAGACCAATTTCTTGGTCGACTGTACCATCACTGACTTTTTCCTAGACCATTTTAGGTGTGCAATACTGTAGTGTAGCTACCTATATTATTTTGGTGTATCTCGCAGAGTTCAGTCAGCGGGAAGCGACTTTGTTTTATAGTGTGTGGTGTCTAGATAGGATAACACCTGTCCATTACTTCCGTGGATGTCGTAAGAGGCGACTAAAGAAGCATGTTTAGGTATGCTTTAGGCAACAGGCTAGCAAACTGTCCCTTCAATCTGTTTTAAACCTAGAAATAGCTGACAATCGTGAATTAGTCATGGTTTTTTAACCGACTTCAAAAAGGAGGAGGTTCTCAATTCGACCTAATTTTTTTTTTTTTATTAATTTTTTTTTGTGTGTATGTTACTCGATATCTCGAAAACCCGTGGACCGATTTTCAAAATTTTTTTTTTTTATTTGAAAGGGTATAACTCGAAATTGGTCCCATTGGCACGAAACCAGGATCTGATGATGGAATCTTGGAGAAATCGAGGGAACTCTTCAAATTTTATATGGAGATGTACGGCGTTTTCGGTAATTTGTTGATGAAGTCAAGATTTTACATTCAGTAAACAGAATACTTTTAAAATGTTGCTAATTTGAAGTCGGTTTTTTTTTTTTTGTTTAAAATTATTCTGTATCATGTTATGTGGACTCTGCCTGATTGTATGTATTTATGTATGTAGTAATGTAATGATGATGATAGTTACACGGATAAAATAACACCCCGTTTGCAGACTATCCCCGTGCCGTATAAGGGTAGTGGAAACCGCCCCCCGCCGTGATTTATGGGAACAGCGCCCAGTGTTGCCGTGTTATGAAAATATTTAATTATTTCGTCCACATTCGGCGAGTCACGACGCGAGTGTTGCCAGCCGCAAGACAAAAGGCTGCATTGTGGTGAAGCTTACGCTGACACCGACATTGTTAAAGGCGTTAAATACCTAACAATATTTTAATTATTGAGGAAATTTGTAATTTTCAAAACGCCAAAAAAACTGCAAAATTTAGAGCTCCCCTTAAATACTTATTTTCATTTAAAGTAAAGCCTGACAACTTACTATTTGGCCCTCGCCACGTTGCATATTTTAGATTACAGAGCTCTGATTCTATTGCATACATCATCTATAGTCAGCATGGTGTGGATTGTGTATGTGTTAAAATTTGTATAATACCAAAACATTGTTTACAGAGAATCAGAGCTTTGTAATATAAAATACGCAACATGGCCAGGGCCAAATAGTAAGTTGTCAGGGTTTAGTTATACATCTAATAAATATTCAAGTGTCTACCTATTAGCTTTATTTACCTATAAGGTTCTAATAAATTAGGTACCTACATACATACATACATACATCACGCCTGTATTCCCAAGAGGGGTAGGCAGAGCACATGAATTCAAGAATTCAGTGCCACATCTAGCAATTTCAGGGTATCCAGATGGCTACACGTGATATTGCAGTGACAGGTTGCTAGCCCATCGCCCACAATACACTAACCCTTTCCCAGAGTCGACTCTTACGACACCCACGGGATGAAAGGGGGAGGTGCTATTCTAACCCGGCACCACACGGGAAAGGTACCTACTAATAAGTATTTTAGGAGGTGTTACTTTACATAAAAACAATTAACTTTACATAGGAATTATGTGATTGGCAAGGCTTTTGACAATCAT
This sequence comes from Adoxophyes honmai, assembly GCA_005406045.1. Taxonomy (NCBI): domain Eukaryota; kingdom Metazoa; phylum Arthropoda; class Insecta; order Lepidoptera; family Tortricidae; genus Adoxophyes; species Adoxophyes honmai. Next base: position 202,097 of record BHDV01019899.1, read on the forward strand.
GGGACGAGTTTAAGCCGGTGAGGATGATTTGCCGTGTGATGTCGGGATAGAAACACCTGTCCATTTCTTCCGTCGATGTCATAAGAGGCGACTAAGGAAAGTTTCGGTTTGCTTTAGGCGACAGGCTAGCAACTTGTCACTATTCTACCTCATCCACCTTTGCAAACCTAAAACTATGCCAGAAGTGGCTGCAAAGCGTGATATACTTAGTCATAATCACGGTTTTATCTATGTCACGTTTCTTGTCCTCTGCCTATCCCATTTGGGAACATAGGAGTGATTGTATGTATGTATGTAAGATGATGAGGTTGTTTAAATATTTTAAACAGTCAAAACTATTGAGGCAGAATAGGTATTTATTCTGACTGAACATCGATCATGTGGCGAGAAAATGGCTGCCGTGGAGTCGCCATTCATGTAGTATTTATACAGTGTGGGCGTTAAATTCGAAAGATTTAAGTCAATTTTTTTTGACGACACTACGCGTATATATTAAGTTATATCAACATAGGCCCAATTATGTATAAGTAAGTATACTTCAGAACACGCAAATTTTGAGTACTTACGCCGTTACTTCAGAGAGAAAACATTTTCGATAGTGAAACCTTTTCGTAGGGTAGCTACCAAATTCGATTTAGTGAAACTGGTTTACAACCATTCGGGCGTCTGTGTTTAAAGTTACTACTTGATGACTACAATTGAGATTTTTTGAAGTGATTTTTTTTAAATAATTAATATTTTATTAATTACATGTTTTCAGACTGTACGTCACACAACTTTATATACGCTAAGTAGGCTCTAAAATCGTTGGTACATATTACCCTTTAGGTGGGATTGGACAGATTCGTATTAAATCAGTTGAGTTTTAAGCCAGAATCGGAGTATGTATGACTCTAATGTTGCCGGTTTCTATTTAATTCAGATTCTGAGTATGTTCGATTATGAATCGGGCATTTGTTAAGTTATCCAAATTCCTACGATGTTAAATTATTCAGATCTCAAATTCGTAGCTTTTCAGATTCTTATAATGCCGGATTCTGAGTTTGTCAGAAAGTCATACATCCGGAATATTAGTATGGTGTCATTCTGAATTTGACAGATCCGATGTTGATTAGATTATGTTTGATCTTTTTGCGGAGAAGGTCAGATAATTATGTCAGTCAATTTCTGGGTACATCAGGCAAATGTACAGTCATAGAGAAAATAAAATTTAATACTTACAGCTATAATTTTTTTCTTTTCTTTTTTCAAATATTGGACACGTAGGCATGTGATAAAAAAATACATACCACTTGTTTGGAGTACTTTAACACTAAACTAAAGTCCTCTTAAAATTCGCCCTTTACGTCGAACGCGTTAGATACCTATTTCATAACTTATACATTAAACGGCATCCGATAATTATCTTGAACAATCACTGGAAGATTCACTCTCAGAACTCTTGAACAACGTGTAAATTATCTAAAAAAAAACATTAATTAAGGAGGTAAAAGAGCTAAGCAAATTTAGTATTAAAGATTTTTGTATTGCCTTTAATTCGACATTTTACCGCGGACGAAGTCGCGAGCAACGCTAGTATAATGTAGTTAAAATTCGTAGCAATTTTTACTGTGTCTAAATGTACCTGGCTTTCTTGGAATAAAATATGACATAAAATCTGGCAAAATCAGAAAGCGCCATTTTCAGAATTGATCATTAAAAGAAACCGTCAAATGTCTTAATCGAATCGTTGCTAATCGGTTGAGACAAGAAACTGCATAGGTTCGAATCCAACCTATTACCAATCCGACGTAGCACTGTTTTGTCATGGGACTCTATACGAATCTGACGTACTCAGAAATTGGTTTAACAAGAAAATGACTACCATATCATAAGTCCTATGTCGAAAATGATTTATTCAGAAACAGACTGATGGCAAATCTGACCTCAACCGATTCGTACCTAATCAGATTCTGTCCTATAACTCAACTGATTTAAAACGAATCTGTCATGGCACGCCTAAAGGCATATTACGAGTATATGGACGCTAATCTTAATTTAAAGACCTGAGTGTAGATAGCCGTTGTTTTCACTATAATTCATATATTTCTTGTTGAAAGTTTAAACGTGCAAACGTGCAAAGTTTAATGGCTACTCCATGTATTCGCAAACTTATTTGGACAAAACCAAAATAATTAATATTATCATACAAATATGACCGCAGACTGCGGCGGGTAAACACACAAAAATAATATTTATAAATTGAAATTTTATAACGCTATCCATCACGATAAGGCTGTGGTTTTTCATTAGCAGAGCGATTGATTAAATTTGCCAATTCTATATCTTAATATTCTCAATTGATTTCTTTAATCATTTTAATTTTTCAATACTCGCCACCACCAATTTACCTGCGATTTTTGCTCTTGCAGGAGCAATAGCGCTAGCATTGTTGTTTTCCAAAGCGTATAGTCAGCTACAAAAAAACATTTTACATGAGGCGTTCACCATAGGCCTATATTGCCAGATACGTTGCTGTTGCTTGGATCTAAGTTATTTTGTAATATTTTGTTAAAAAAAATGTATGCATCACCACTGTATTCCCAAATGGGGAAGACAAAGTACACGAAACCCTACATAAACAAATGATGAATGGGACTTTTAGCATACTTTTTGCGTTTTAAATGATGAGATGAGATAAAATAGCGACACGTTGCTAACCTGTCTCATAAAATATAATTATCTAGGCATTTTTTATTTAGTCACCTCTTACAATATCACATGGCAAAACTTTAGTAATTCATAATTATACAGATAACTCTCAATTTATTCCTTACATAAGCTGAAAATACTTACATAAAAAACTAAAAAAGCGTGACTTGAAAATACAAAACGCCCCGCTTACCGCTCCGCTCCCTTCCCCGCTGTCGCTACCACCCCGTCATAGCAAAAGGGTTCACAATCCACATCCACCCCTGTCGGGTGACATGCATACATACATCTGTCATTTTTAATGATTTGTGTACAGTTTAATTTGTCAAGGGTAAACGTTGATTTCTGACGCGGGGTATTGCCATTAAATAATACATTGCCATTAAATTATGATTAAGTGACCGTAAGTTGTGACCCTGTGTGGCGTCGGGTGTGGAATAATACCTCTCCATTTCTTCCGTGGATGACATAAGAAACGACACTTCTTTTGTCGTTGAAATGGACTATATTTTGTATGTTTTTTTTTGTACTAAATAAACATGACAAAATAACAATCAAAACACAAGTATAAAGGCGGACAGATCCCGTAAGGGATATCATTATTGAACTTGGCTCTATTTTTTCACATTTTCTACATGGGACGATGAAAAATACATAGACAACAGGCAATGGACTAGACCGAAACATGTCGAGGTATTCTCGAATTAAGACATATTTTTTCCGTCTTTTTCATTCTAAAATATTATAATTGAAATCCCAAGATTTCTAAAACATTCCCAAAAATGGTAGTCGTAAGATACTAAAAATTGGATTTAAAATGACATAAAACTTGAGCCTTAAAATGGTTGAGGCACAAACATTAACTGCTTATTTAAATATATTAAGCTTATCAAATTCGCTAAATATAACAATTTGGAGTTTAATCTGCAGTTATGAGGTCTTTATACGTCACGACTTGATTGTAAGTTAGGTATATACTCCGTTTTTTTTGGGTTGAGAATTTTAACGGACACAATTTGAAATTATCTCTGGAATTCATTAGTAAAACTGGAAATGATTTATGCACATACACTTAACATTGTTTGTTTTAATGTTCTTAAATCAAACATCATCATAATTTGCACCGATATCTTGGGATTACTTAAAAATGTGTAAGGATTTGACAGTTAAAATTCTCAACCCAAAAAAAACGGAGTATAGTTATGTAAGTAAGTAAGTTAGTAAACACGTTATTGTAAATCCAAAAGACGAACAGAAAATACAATACTCTTGAAATATTTACGGAATATCTAATATCTGTATCTTACAAGTTTAAAAAAGTATTACAAGTGTATTACAAGTTTATAAGGAATAAGTCCGCCTTTGTACTTCGCCATGTCATTTGTGTAAAACTAAGTTTTTTGTATTTTGTGTTTTTCCTTTTGTACAATAAAGTGTTTACTTACTTACATACATACATACACATTATTACGCCTGTGTTCCCATGAGGGGTAGACAGAGCACATGAATTCAAAAATCCAGTGCCACGTTTAGCAATTTCAGGGTAACCAGATGTTTAAACGTGATATCGCAGTGACAGGTCGCTAGCCCATCGCCCACAATACACTAACCCTTTCCCAGAGTCGACTCTTTCGACACCCACGGGAAGAAAGTGGGAGATACTAGGGGAAAAGAGGGTAATGGGAGTCAGCGGGCAATGGGAGTCACCCACACCACCACGAAACACTACATGAGACCGACGCGTAAACAGCGTCCTCAGCCCCCGCTACGGCCCACCGCGCAGCCCCGAATGGCTCGCGCCAGTCGGCCCACGCGCCTCTGAGAAACGAACGTTTTTTGTTTTTGCGCTCCGCTGATGTAATTTTACGCAAACGCAAATTAGAAGGTAACTGCCTAAAATCTTGCAGTATGCGATTATGACATTTACATTTACTTAGTTAGACGTTTCAAGTTGTCATGTGCAGTTCAGATTAAAACAGTGTATTAAAGTTTTTTTTTATTTTAATTTTTTAGTCATTAGTGCAGTTGTGGGAAATGAGAGTCAGATGACTCCCATTACCCGCAAGTGGTTACCATTACTTACAACTGGTAAAACAACGAGATGTGGTACAGGTGTACCTCGTGTGGACAATGGGCTCACGCGGAGTGCACAGGGTGGGAGTCAGCTATGCGATGTATGCCAGATTTTATTTGACTCCGATTGCCCGCAAGGGTGATCACCATTACCCCGATGTCAGTGTAATGAGAGTCAAATCTGTTTTTTTTTTTAACTTTTATAATTTCTAAAGTTGATTGCCAAAGTGACTGAAATTGATCTCTAATGATAGTTTATTAACTAAATTATGTTTAGAGGCGGTTGCAATAAATACTTTCTTTTTAATTGAAATTTTATTTGAGTTCTCGCTTAAGTGACCCCCATTACCCTCTTTTACCCTATTCTAACCCGGCACCACACGAAGTGTTATTGTTTTCTATTCCAAAAATACATTGCCTTGTCTAATGCAAGTAATGCAAACCTTAATTCTTGGCAAATTAATCAGATTTTTAACCCAGCAAGCAATTCTCAGAGCCTTTATCAATTAATGGGGCATTTTTGGCAAGCTTCCTAATTGCGAATATAAAGTTGGCCGTAAACAATGCGGGCAAGAGCCCGCTATCGCGATGCGGGAATCATTCCTTTTCTTACTTATGTGAGCTATCAAATGCTGTGAAACGGGGTGTGTTGGGATGCTTCTGCTGCCTAAATTATACATATATACATTAGTAATGTACAGTAGGTACACCTATATTCCCTAACGAAAACTATGACTAAGTATTTCATGTTTTGTAGCCAATATTAGAGTATAATTTTAAATTGAAACAGATAAATAAAAAAGTGACAGGTGGTAACCTAAAATATACATACATACATACATATTCTCACGCCTGTATTCCCATGAGGGATAGGCAGAGCGCATGAATTCAAAAATCCAGTGCCACGTTTAGCAATTTCAGGGTACCTAAAATATGCCTAAACCTATTTCCCTATTCGCTTACGACAGCCACGGAAAAAATGGAGAGTGTTTATTCTATTAAGCCTGTCACCTCACAAGTTAATAATAATTTATAATTTTTATTCATTTTTTTTTGTTCTAGCCCAACTTAGCTTAGCATGAAATCCCATGTCACCCCAATAACAAGGTGAGGCAGGCTATCTTACAATTAGTTTTGTGAAATTGAATTATACATAAAATCATAATAGGTAGATAAAATTCAAAAACATTAAGTTTACTTACGTAAAATGTAAGAATAAGATTTTACCGCCACTTGGATGTGAAAGTTGTCCGTACTCATCCCATTTTACTAGAGCATTTTTATGGCGTGATTGTGGTTTATAGGTAAAATCTTCTTATAAATATTTTTAACACAGTCGTCGTCAAAGAAATAACGAATTTTGTTTAGTTTATGTAACGATTCGTGTTCTGCCTACCCTATTGAGGGTAATCTACTATATAACAATAAGTCGTGTTTTCCTTCCTGACGAAATACCTCCAGAACGCACAAACCGATTTGGCCAATTCTTTTTTTAAATGTTCGTTGAAGTTCAGGGAAGGTTTGTAAGATGAGAAAGTGTGGAAAAAATTAGTGTAACATACTAAAAAACTAAAAAATCGTTCTCCCATACAAATTTTTCAACTCCAAAAAACAGTAAGCGCCGCAATATTTCATACATCTTACGCGTTTTTATTAAAACCTTCTCTCTTTAGCTCAAGAACGACGGAAGCGCCGCTGATTTTCACACGTCTCCCGCTTTTTTGCGAGCAAAATAGGTACTTTATATTATTCAGCACTAATGTCGTTACGGCGAAAATTACTTACATTTCGTTAATAAATTAACCCTTATTCCCTAAGATACGCGGCTGTCAAAATTTATACTGAACTGACTTTTGACATTATTTACGGCATATTATCACCAGCCAGCTAGCCACTTGGCCACATAAAACCTATTTGGATGTTTAGATGTTTTGATACATTGTTGGTTTATGAATAACTAGCTGTGCCCGCGACTCCGTCCGCGTGGATGAGTGACTATTCCCATGCTATTCCCCCCCGTTTTTTCCACATTTTCCAATATTTCTTCGCTCCTATTAGTCGCTGCGTGATATTACATAGCCTAAAGCCTTCCTCAATAAATGGTCTAACCAACACACAAATAATTTTTCAGTTCGAACCGATAGTTCCTGAGATTAGCGCGTTCAAACAAACAAACAAACAAACTCTTCAGCTTTGATTCGTCAAAGAAGATTAATTGTCTTTTTACTATTTACTAAAACGCCCTCGAATAGCGCGCAAAATTAAAATACACATACATACATATCCTCCGCCTATATTCCCGAGAGGGGTAGGCAGAGCACATGAATTCAAAAATCCAGTGCCACGTTTAGCGATTTCAGAGCAACCAGATGATCAAACGTGATACTGCAGTGACAGGTTGCTAGCCCATCGCCCACAATACACTAACCCTTTCCTAGAGCCGACTCTTACGACACCCACGGGAAGAAAGGGGGAGGTGCTATTCTAACCCGGCACCACACGGGATATAAATTAAAATCCATACTAAGTAATATTATAAATGGGAAAGTGTGTTTGTTTGTTTGTTTATCAGTCTTTCACGGCTAAACGAAGCGACGTAGTGACGTGATTTTTGGGTGGAGATAGTTGAAGGGATGGAGAGTGACATAGGCTACTTTTTGTCTCTTCAAAACTCCCCATTTCACTAAAGTGAGAGGTGGAAGTTTGTGGAGAATACCGCAATTTTATATGTAGAAAGCTATAACTTGGTATATGGGCTGAGCTATCTCTTCTGTGCTACCCCGAAATTAACGCGAGCGGAGCCGCGGGCAAAAGCTAGTCTCGTATAAAAAAAAAACATCCTGTTGCTTTTGGTGTCGGGTTTAGAATAACACGTCTCCGTTTCTTCCGTAGATGTCGTATGAGACGACTAAGGAAATAAATTAAGGTATGTATAGGTAATATATTTTAGACGACATACTAGCAACCTGTCACTACTATTATACGTGCCAACTCAAAACCTAAAAATAGCTAGAAGTGGCCACGAAACATCATAGTCATGGTTTTGTCTATCTTGGAATACATGTATAAAAAACAATTTCCATCAAATCGAGAGAAAAAAAAGAAGTAGAACATCTTATAAAATTTCCCCATAGTAACCATACATTTCTTCACATACAACTATATTTAAAGGAATAAACCTAAGTCTAAACAGTTTATCACGTCGCATCGTATCCGTCTCGTCCCCGTGCCTTATAAACCGCCACGACGTCACGACGTTTTGAAACGCAAAGCCGCCTTGACGTGGGTCAGTCGCAAATTATTATCAACGTCAGAATGACGTTTTATAACCACATAGCTGTAAATTTTATTACTTCTTATTAACGTATGTATGTATGTATTCTTGAACTCAACATAAAGCTAAGTAAGATCTTAAGCGATTGACGTAAAACGAGGTAGAGACGTGACAAAGAGAAAAATGTAAAAGAACCCTGATTTACATTGACATACATACATATTGGTGTCGGGTCTAGAATAACACCTCTCCATTTCTTCCGTGGATATCGTAAGTGGCGACTAAGGAAATAGGTTTAGGTACGCTTTAGGCGACAGGCTAGCAACCTGTCACTATTATACTTCTTCCATCTGTTTTCAAACCTAAAATAAAACTGTGGTAGAAGTGACTGCGAAGCGTGTTATAGTCATAATTATGGTTTTGTCTACTTAGACGTCACGTTTCGTATGCTCTGCCTACCCCAATTGGGAATACAGGCGTGATTGTATGTATGTATGTATATAAAAATAAGTAAGATCTTCGAGCAGAGGAAATCATAACATAACACATGATATCATAATATGACACAGAGAAAAGTGTAAAAGAGAGCTAATTTACATTTACATACATCACGCCTGTATTCCAGAATGTGGTAGGCAGAGCACAAGAAACGTAACATAGGCAAAACCATGATTATGACTATATCACGCTTTGCAGCCACTTCTAGCACAGTTTTAAGTTTGAAAAGATGGAAGAGGTAGAATAGTGACAGGTTGCGAGCCAGTCGCCTGAAATATATCTAAACCTTTACTCAGTCGTCTCTTACGATATCCACGGGAGGAATGGAGAGGTTTTATTCTGCCACCACACTGTATAAGGTAAAAGTACCAATGCTCGACGCCTCAACGCCCAGTAGATGACACCCATCTATCACCTGTCTTACTATGACATAAGGTTTCTAGTGCCAAGTATTGGGTCAGTGTCGAGCACAGGGACGTTTACCTTATACTAACTTACAATAATAGCTTAAGGGTTGAATGATCCTTTTGCTAAGGGGTTAAAAACCATCATCATCACCAAGCATGTCTAAAGCCAATTCTTTCTCCACGCGCCTACAATTTGATTTTCAATTACGTTATAATAATTGAGTCCGAGCGAAACTATGGCTGCTAACGTTTGTTCAAAAGGTCGTATCTGCTTCAGCTTTGTTTGGGCGATACGCCGTTTTTTAAGGGTAAGCGATGGCCCGGTAGTACTACCGGATGGCGTGTCAAAGCACCGTAGAAGTCCGGGTCATAGTAGTTTAATAACCCGGCACCACGCACTTTTTGGTTAAAAAAAGTGAAAATAGGAACTTACTGTAGCTAACTTCATAAACATTTGGTCATACGTACAATCGAACCAACTGATTCCTGACCCACCATAGAACCTATTCACAGTGAACGTCATAGTGACATTGCATTGCTTGACAAAGGAAATGTTTATGACGTTTATTGTGACAACGTTCTGCAGTGGGTCAGGAATCAGTTGGTTCGATAGTACAATCACTCCAGTGTTCTTGAAGTGGCTGCGACACATGAAATAATAGTCAGAATTCCGTCTACGTCACGTTTCGTGTGCTCTGCCTACCCCAATTTGGGAATACAGGCGTTCTGTATGTATGTAAGTTACATAGAATATTGTTTAAGGGGGCGCCCATACAAAAACAGTGTTTTTTTTTGCAGTTTTTGGTACACACCCTTTGAGCGCGTCTGACTCGCACTTGGCCGGTTTTATTGCATGCTAGGAATAGAAACTGAATACATCAATCGCCTATAACACCACCTGGTGGTATAAACTATAAACATACTTAACTACGCCATCTTGATTTCGGCCAAAGACTTATATCGAAATAGATACCGCGAGTTCCTGCATTTGGTATGAAAATCGAGCGTGCCACTTTTTCGCTACTGTAACGTCACACGAGCGCTTTAGTGATGGGAATTTACAGTCCGAGTGAAACCGATTCAAAGGTGACGCCGACTTATTCAAGTTATCCTGTCTCTAGGCAGTTAAACGTAATCTTAGTACAAAACTAAATGAAATCGCGTCAAAGGAAGAGCATTGCTCTCCCTTTTGGCTCCCTTTTGGCACGCGAAGTACATACACTTGAGTCATCTATTTCGATAGAAGTCTGTGATTTCGGCTAAAGTTTGTTCATCTGTCTTAATCAATCATTAGAAGTATGGGAGGTAAGTAAAGGGTAGTGTTTTAGGGCTCCGTAGGCAAGAACAAAATATAATACTAACGTAATAAACCAAACTAATATTTTTTTGTTTTCTACATACATACATGCTTGTATAATATTTTAAACTCTCGCGCTTTGTACACATTTTAAACTGATATGAAACACGGGTCTCAACGCGATATGATTATTTACCTTTATTACTCCGACGTTTCGACACGGGTTGTACCGGCCGTGGTCTCGGAGAACTGACCCCGTGTTTCATATCAGTTTAAAATACATGCTTGTGTTCTCAAACGGGGTAGGCAGAACACACAAAACGCTACATAGACAAGACCATGGCCTCTTAACGTTTCGTGGCGTATAATATATTTTTTAGGTTGTAAGTTGGCAGGTATAATAATGGCAGGTTGCTAGCCTGTCGCCTGAAATATACTTAATAGCCGTCAAGCTAGCAACGAATCACTATCATAACTCTTTCAACATTTCAATCTAAATTTTTGTTAAAAGTGGCTACAAAACGTAAAATAGCTATTTTATTGGTTATGTAACGTTTTGTGTCCCCTGTCTACTCCATTTGAGAATACAGGCGTGATTGTATGTAAGACAACCGTGAGATCCACTCAAAATTAAAAAAAAATACTGATACCACTCGACATGTTTCGGGCCAATCCGTGACCCATCATCCGGAGTAAACCAGTATATTTTAAAATTCTTATGAACACTCATAAAAAAAGGTTTTTACATTAATTTATTAAAAGTCATAAAGGTCATTCTATTTAGTATCACGTTTATAACTAAATCTGGGAAATTATCTCTAAAATAAAATAAAAAGACAAGATCAATGTACGTCATTACATCTTTAGTTTAATTACGAAGTAGTTAACTCCCGTCTTACTACGGCCCGGTGTTGCAGCGTTAAACCTCAGTTAAAAGTGAACTAAAACCTGCTACAATGACTGAATATATTATGATTTATAACAGTAATCTCAGTATTAGGTCCTTATAGGAAAATGGCAATTTTTCGTTCGTCACACTACATAACTCAATGTAACATACACATAGACCTGGGGATGGAGAGCACACTCCTTAAAAGCAGTGAGGGGCCAGGAATGGCTAACCGGCGGGTGTCGCGGTAGCATGCCTATGGCGATCCCGTGGCACCCCGCATTAACGGTCGGGGGGGAGTGCTGGGTTTTAACGGGTATTCCTTCCTTCGGGGAGGCGAGTCCCGTACATCCATGGAATTGTTGCCGTCATGAATCATACCATGGCGACAACAATTACATGTAGAGTGCGTAAATGCATTTCCCAGCCCAAACAAAAAAAAAATGTTACATACACATAAGACTTTGTCTTAATCGTGCAAACTTCGACTGTCATAAATCCAAAGAATGTATTATTAGAGGCGACTAAGGACACAGGTTAAGGTATATTTTAGGCGATAGGCTAGCAACCTGTCACTATTGTACCTGCCACCTCAAAACCTAAAAAACATTATGCTAGAAGTGGCTACAAAACGTGAAATAGTCATTGTTTTGTCTATGTAGCGTTTTGTGTGCTCTGCCTACCCAGTCATATGTCCACTATGTCAAAGTTAGTGTATTTAATTTTAAGTTTAATCGTCAGTTAAACGTGGATTAAAGTTCGTATCACCGGCCTTTATGATTTTATAATTAATTATCAACCTAACTCGTCGGTTAATAGGAGTATAAAATATTATGAGTTATATTTATATTGCATATAAAATTAACTACATAATTATGTGAAAATCTTTGCAGCAGAATATTAAGCTCAATGTAAATAAGTACATACATAAAAAATGGCGACTATTTCACTTTTTTGCTGCTTTTAACGCAATACATAGGTACCAGCATTAAGGCGCGTCCAAATTAGTAACATTTCGCCGGACCGAACACCGTGACCGTGCCAGAGCCGGGAGTTTGTATCGATAGTGTGGACGGAATTTGTTACGCGTACAAATGTTACGATCAGTTATCCGTTCAATTCTCCGAAACAAAATGTCCGTACATCCAAACATTATACGTACTCCCACAATGTGCTTGTGACAAATGTGGACGATGTTTTGGTTTTGTTACGGGCAAATGACACTGGGTACGGGCCGATCCATCCAAAGTGGGTTTTTTTCAAAGGATGTTCGGTACTGTCACGGTGTGCGGGAGAGGTCCACACTGCGATTTTTGTCACGCGTACAAGCACGCGTGTCATGGCGCTGGTACCTACACGGGATTGATGGATCGGGCGAATGCACGTCTTGACAAGACAACATCCGCTCCCCCGCCCCTCGCACGTATGGCATTCATCAGTTGTAGAGGACTACCGTAACATTTGTAGGCGTAACAAATGCCGTCCACATAATCATTACAGACATTGAGCTTTGTCACGGTCACGGAGCTTCCACCAGCGTCCGATCCGATGCAAACTTCCACCCGTCCAGACTATACGTAACAAGTCCGCGGCGATGTCACGGTGTTCGGTCCGGCGAAATGTTACTAATTTGGACTCGCCTTTACAATTACATTAAATAATTCTTTAGGCAGCAGGCTGTCACTAATTTATTTCATACATATACATCATACAATTACGTTTATGCTCCCAAAAGAAGTAGGTAGAGCACATTAAACGTGACTTGACAAAACCATAATAATGACTATTTTATGCTTCGCAGCCGTTTCTAGCATAATTTTAGGTTTGAATACAGATAGAAAATTTATAATAGAGACAGGTTGCTAGCCTGTCACCTAAAGCATACTTAAACTTTATTTCCATCGTCGCATCATCCAACATCCACGGAAGAAATGGAGACGTGTTATATTCTATCCCGACACCACTCAAAAACTAGCAATAAAAATTATGTTTAAAAAAAAAACAACTCGTTATACAAAAACATAAACTAAAGATAAGGATGTAGATAAGTTATAATTTACATTAAAAACATCGAAAATTATTTAGCAAATGTATACTAAACACTAGACTATTCATATGACCATAAATAAATGGAAAATAGCGCAAAATTACCATAAACAGAACCGCGGGCCATAATTTGTTTTTTAATATTATTAATGACATTAATAATGACAGGTGGCGTTGTTAGATAAACATCGGTTGAAGTTATTGTTAAATTATTAAGATTATATTATAGTGATGGTTACCGATAGTTTACGATAACGGAGGCATGTCACGGAAAAGGTTTATGGAATTTAATTTGTAAGATTCCGTGTGGTGGATTTAGAATAGCGCCTCTCCATTTCTTTCGTGGATGTCGTAAAGCTAAGGAAATAGGTTAAGGTATATTTTAGGTGACAGGCTAGCAACATGTCATTATTATATTTATTATATTTATTTATTTTATTTATTTATTTTTAAGAACAATTACAATAGTAGGCTAACAGTGCAGACCAAAACGCCTACTACGCTATAATATTAAAATACATAAAAGGAACAATTTATCAATAATAAATATTAAATATTAAAGATATACCAACTCAGAACCTAAAAAACATGCTAGAAGTGGCTGGCGTGAAATGGTGATGGTTTTGACTATGTAGGGTTTCGTGTGCTCTACCTACCCCATTCGGTAATACCGACGTGATGATCTCATGTTTAGAATATCACATCTCCATTTCATTCGTAGATGTCGTAAGAGGCCACTTAGAAAAGGTTTGGGCATGTTCTGCCGGAGGATTCCAAAAAGTCACTATATTGTACTGTTTTCATCTATATTTAAACCTAAAATTATACTAAGGGTGGCTACAAAATAGTGCAACGTTTCGTGGGCTCTGCCTACCCCGATTAGGGAATGTAGGCGTGATAATTATATGTAACCACACAACTGTACCAATATTCACCCACTTTCATAGTAAAACATCTAGATTAAGAATACTAAGGGTCGCTCAAATAACCACCCATTTTTTGTCACCTCAGTTTCTTTAGGCCCTGCGCAGACGACAGACTATCCGCGACGGACTTTCGACGGACTTTTTAGTCTGTGGAAATAGAACCTATGGAACTATATGCAGTAACGCACACGACGCACAAAAAGTCCGGTGCACAATGCATACAATCCACGCAGGCTTTTTGTGCGCCGCAGACTCGATCGCACAAAAAGTCTGTCGTCTTACCTTCCAAGTTAAAAAAAAACCCAGCCTGGCCTAAAACCATCAAATAGCCATAACATATAAATATAAAAGCCAGTAAGTTATTCTAATCTCACTTTTAATCCATATTTACGACTATACTATCACATGTTTGGGTTGTATAAAAAAGCCTACGCTTTTTTCTGAAATGTCGGCGCACCGCACGCTATGGTTTTGAGTTGGCTTATGCCTACTTTCATATGACGTTGCTTTGCCCTATTTTTAACTATTTTAGTATTTACAGCTGTCCATTTTTCCCGTGGATGTCGTAAGAATATACCGACAAGCCTCTTTCCAACAGGGGTAGGCAGGGACTTTGTTCCAATTGGTAGATATAATCGTTGTTTTCTTCATAAAGTATTGTATTGTATTGTATGACTCTTTATTGTACATAAAACAAATATATAAAACAAAATACAGGATAACAGTTTTATGGACAAAGGCGAACTTATCCCCGAGGGGATCTCTGCCAGTTAACCTTCGGGCGATTGACAGAACAAAATACCTATGCTTAGTTGGTTTGGTCATAGAGGATGGTATGAAAGAAGACTTACTAATACAGATTTATATGGGGAGTGTGGATGGGTGTGTTGGGAGGAGAAAGCTTATAAATACAGACTTTCCGTGACCAAATCGGGGACATTTAGGGAAAAGTCAAGTCAAAAGTATTTACTAGGACCCGAAGTCGTAAGAAGTGACTTCGCAGGTATGTTTTAGGCGACAGGCTAGCAACCTATCACTATTATACCTTATAACAGTTATAACTTCAAAGGTAAACAATTTTCTACATCTAACTTCGACCCCCGTGTGGTGCCGGGTTAGAATAGCACCTC
This sequence comes from Adoxophyes honmai, assembly GCA_005406045.1. Taxonomy (NCBI): domain Eukaryota; kingdom Metazoa; phylum Arthropoda; class Insecta; order Lepidoptera; family Tortricidae; genus Adoxophyes; species Adoxophyes honmai. Next base: position 217,328 of record BHDV01019899.1, read on the forward strand.
CCCCTTTCTTCCCGTGGGTGTCGTAAGAGTCGACTCTGGAGTGTATTGTGGGCGATGGGCTAGCAACCTGTCACTGCAATATCACGTTTAACCATCTGATTACCCTGGAAATGCTAAACGTGGCACTGGATTTTTGAATTCATGTGCTCTGCCTACCCCTCTTGGGAATACAGCCGTGATTTATGTATGTATGTATGTTGAAAATCGACAAATCAATCACTTCCGAACTCCTAGGTTCAGGCAGCTGTGCATTGAAACTTGGTAATTATAACAATGTAGGTTATCTTGCTGGGAGAGTTCAGAACAAACCCTGAACAAAACTTGAACTGCGCTCGCGCCGGTAATATGGCGCTTATAGATATTTAGTTTTGTTTCTGTAAAAACAACTTTAAGTTTTTAGATTTTTATTTTACTCGAGAAGCTTTGTTAACTAATAAATATATTTTTTCCGGTAAACTTAACAAAAAAAAATTGTCAGCTTTATCGATTAAACTTTCTTGTCATTTTTTGTCACTGTAAAAACGGGTGGTGTAGTTTTGTTAATTTCATGTTTAATATTAGTTTTGTTTATCTAAAGAAGTATATTCAGCTAACTTTTGAGTTTAGTTTAGTACCTAGTAGTGTGCCGTGTGATGTCGAGTAAAAAATAACATCTCTTATTTTTCTCCGTAGATTATCTCGTAAGAGGCGACAAAGGATTTTTGTATGTTCAGGTGTTTTTTGACGACAGGCTAGCAACCTGTCACTATAGGTCTAGGAAAAACATCCTGACTTAAATCCTAAAAAAATGTTAGAAGTAGCCACGAGAGAAGTCATAGTCATAAATTTGAGTATGTAGCGTTTTGTTTTTACATTTATTTTGCGTGTAAAATTGACATTTCCCGTGTGGTGCCGGGTTAGTATAATAGCACCTCCCCCTTTCTTCCCGTGGGTGTCGTAAGAGTCGACTCTGGGAAAGGGTTAGTGTATTTTGGGCGATGGGCTAGCAACCTGTCACTGCAATATCACGTTTGACCGTCTGGTTACCCTTAAATTGCTAAACGTGGCACTGGATTTTCGAATTCATGTGCTCTGCCTACCCCTCTTGGGAATACAGGCGTGAAAATATGTATGTATGTATGTAAAATTGACAATGTCCATACAAGCGCCATTTTAGGTGTTCCTCCTTCGCTATGAGTCATACGTAAATATTTACGGTTCGCGAACGTTGCTCGCCGAATGTATACACATAGACAGACTAACAAACAGACATGACCTGACCACTATAATAAGTGGCTGTGTAAGTCCTACATTTTGTGTATGTGTGACAAAACCGTGACTATTTCACGTTTCGTGGCCACTTCCAGCATTTTTTTTAGGTTTAGAGTTGGCAGGTAATAGTGACAGGTTGCCCCTATCACCTAAACGTTAGGCATACCTAAACTTTAACCTATCTCCTTAGTCGCCCCTTACGACATCCACTGAAGAACTGAAAAGATGTTATTCTATAATGTATGAACATTCGTGATTCTCTTGATTTCGTCATCTAGGTATACTAATATAATATTATATAATTTTAAACAAAAAAAAACCGACTTCAAATTAGCAATATTTTAAAGTATTCTGTTTACTGAATGTAAAATCTTGACTTCATCAACAAATTACCGAAAGCGCCGTACATCTCCATATTATAAATTTTGAAGAGTTCCCTCGATTTCTCCAAGATTCCATCATCAGATCCTGGTTTTGTGCCAATGGGACCAATTTCGAGTTATACCCTTTCGATTAAAAAAAATATTTTAAAATCGGTCCACGGGTCTCCGAGATATCGAGTAACATACACACAAAAAAAAAAATTTGGTCGAATTGAGAACCTCCTCCTTTTTTTGAAGTCGGTAAAAAAGGAAAGATATGTTTGTATTTTTGTATGTTTGTAGTAAATAGGCTCAAAAAGTACTGGGCCGATTTAAAAAAAAAACACTATTAGAATGCGACATTCTTCCGAATTGACATAGGCTACGTTTAAAAATTTGAGATCCTTGGTAATCGTCAATAATGTAACCAAGGGTGTAAAAAAAACAGCTTAAAAGTGTTAATTTTGTGTTGCCGGGAATTTAACGCGAGCGGAGCCGCGGGCAAAAGCTAGTTGCGTATACATAATATGAATAGGTGTTATTCTAAACCGAAACCACACGGGAAATACCTCTTTCATCTATGTTTTAACGAAAAATTTTGTTAAAATTGGCTAGGAAACGTAGAATAATCATGGTTTTGTACATACATACATCACGCCTGTATTCCCAAGAGGGGCAGGCAGAGCAAAGAATTCAAAAATCCAGTGCCACGTTTAGCAATTTCAGGGTAACCTGATGGTTAAACGTGATACTGCAGTGACAGGTTGCTAGCCCATCGCCCACAATACACTAACCCTTTCCCAGAGTCGACTCTTACGACACCCACGGGAAGAAAGGGGGAGGTGCTATTCTAACCCGGCACCACACGGCGAAAACCTAAAATTATGCTACTAAAATGCTGCGAAGCGTAATGTAGTCTAAAGCATGGTTTTGTCTATGTCCCGTTTTGTGTGCTCTGCCTACCCCATTTGGGAATTCAGGCGTGATGTACATTGGACTTATAACTGCTATGGATTTGCAAGTTCGCTTGCAAGTTTGCTAATATTCACTTTTTTAAATTCTGATTTTTAACGAGGCTTCGATTATATTGACTTGCCAGGTCTAAAACTACATAGGTCTCCTCAAAGCATTAAAGGTGTCCAAATTAGCCCGGGTTCGATTCCCGCCAAACACGGCGTTAGCGCAAGTTAACGGCCCTTTTAATGACCTACCCTCGTTTAATTATGTTGTATCTTCGGTAAAACTCGTTAATCTTCGGTAAAGTCTTGTCGGGAATAACAGCTCGCGATTTCTTCAGTGGATGTCATAAGGCGATGGAAGGTTAAGGTATATTTTAGGCGACAGGTTATTAACCTGTCATTGTAATACCTCTTAACTTATGATAAAAACAATGCTAGAGGTGGCTACGGAACGTGAAAAAGTAAGCAAGTAAAAAACTTTTTATTGTATAAACAGACAAATTGCAGATAATGTATGTATTTATGCAACTCTTTATTGTACAAAATAAACACATGACAAAATAACAAGTACAAAACAAAACACAAGTACAAAGGCGAACATATCCCTAAAGGGATCTCTTCCTGCTGCCCTTCAAGCGATTGACAAAACATGTAAAATTAGAGTAGACACAATGAAAGTTGAGAAAGAAATAAAAGAAATGTCATATTTCACATTTCATGGCCACTTCTAGCAATTTTCTTAGGTTTTAAGTTGGCAGGCATAGTGACAGGTTGCTAGCACGTCGCTAAAAATCTGCCCTAACCTATTTCTTCACTCGTCTCTTACGACACCCATCACGTCAACCATCTGGTTACCCTGAAATTGCTAAATGTGGCACCGAATTTTTGAATTCATGTGCTCTGCCTACCCCTCTTGGGAATACAGGCGTGAAGATATGTATGTTTCTTTGTCTCTTTCGACATCCACGGAAGAAACCGAGAGGTGGTATTCTAACCCTTAGGTGCATGATTTAATTTTTTTTCACGAAAAAAATATATGTGGTTGGGAAATATGGATGAATGCTAGGAAAAATTGTAAAAAAAATCATAATCATTTTTTTATATATTTTTTTTGACGAAAACAATTGGTATCATTTTTGATACTTCATGGAGCAAGCACTAAAAAAATGTGTTCTAACATAATTACTCAATAAATAATAAGCTTCAAAAATAGCATCTAAACAATCGCAAAACATTAGCTACAAATGAAATTCATGTTTTTATGTGTTTATAGGTATATACGGATCTTGTGAACTCGTCGATGGCCTGTTCTCGTTTAATAAAATGAGGATCTGGGAAACTTAGTTGAACCAGGTTTTTCTATAAAATTGAATTCTTCTGCCATACTTGTAGGTTCTTCTGTTGCCTTTTCTTCCTCGAGAACTGTTTGCAGTTCTTTAAGTCATTAATAAAACTCCAGATCATCTCCTTCGGACTCGGCATTTTCTTCCGATATTTTTCCACCTTCTAACTGAACCAACAGTGCTTCTATGTCCTTTTCTAAGACAAACCCTTTGCAGTGATGATGGGCATATAAATAAGCTTTTATTAACATGCCCACACTACTTGCTAAATATTGGTAAAGTATAAAAAAAACTCAAAAAAGTGCTATAAACCATGCTAGTAGAAAAGTAAACATAGTGCATGGAGTATCATTATTGATACTACGAAAAAAGACGTCATCGCATGGAGTATCATTTTCGATACCAACAGAAAACTGAAAAAAACTATTGTAATAACACAAATCTCATAAAAACTTCTATAATTCCAATAAATATAAATACTAACCTTTCTCATACATATTTTTCCGATTGGAAATATCTCATGATCCGCCAGATAAAAAAGAATGAAAACTTGCAATTTCACCTTTTGCAAAAAGTAGTCGCTCAATTCAAACTTTTGACACTTAGTATAAAAATGGCTGTACTAGGTTTGACAGTTCTTTTTTTTCTTTGAAGTATTTGAGCAAAGGTAACCAAATACTGGTATAAGAACGTGGCGAGAAAGAATAAAAATATTTTAGAGTGGTGAAAAGAGATGGTATCATTTTTGATACCGTATGCACCTAAGGGCTAAACCCGACACCATAGGGTATGCATCCTATTTTTGAATTTCCCTTAACAGGATTGGCCCTTAGTCCGGGGTCGCGACGCCGCTTGGCTATCGCCGGTTATCAGCCGACCAGCCTTTCCCGTTCGCTAGTGCATGCCATTCACGAGTCGTTTAGACGAATTATTAGTTAATGTGATGAAATCGCAAGTCGAATGGTTTTAGTTAGCCTAATCAAACACAATATACCATCCCATCCATAATCTTAATCTACTGTATATTTACTTTAATAGTGATTGAGAACAATATACGTTAATTGTACTTTTTTTTTCATTGATAAATAATTTTCATTGATAAATACAAAGTTGACTTTTTTAATGCTATTTTTTGCTAGTAATTTTACTTCTTAGAAACATAATATCAGATCATTTTCTCAATCACCTAGTTTATATTTCTTATCCACAAATTATACATCTGTGTTGTAGTGCATTATTTGCAATAATTGTTATACTTAAATGTTTGTTTATTTATTTATTTATTTATTTAATGTTCTAGAGTCATAAAGAAAAATGCATTATAAAATTCGGGAAAACAGTGACCCATCAACCCACCACGGTGGCAGCGGTTCGACGCGCACTGCACGATATCGCCCTTTCTGCTCAACTGTAACTACTACGCATGAAGACTTAAACGCCGTTTTGTTGAAGATCAGATTTTTAACGGATTTTTTCTCAGGAATTCAAAGGTAAAACTGGAAATCATTATTGCAATAACACTTATTATAGTTTGTTATAATATTCTCATTCTCATTAAAAACGGTTTCACCATTTACTGTGACGCCTTGGGTTTACTTAAAAGTGTGTGAGGATTAGACCATTAAAATCTAATATTATATGATACGGATAATAGTTAAGTGAATCAGTTTAATTTCACAACCATTAGTCTCTTGATATATTTTTTATTAATCAACATCAAATTAAACCACTTTCACGACCAGACTTAAAAATCGCAAGTCGCACCCCATCCGCCCGTCAATGCCCATCTTTACCAAGCCATTCTGTACCTCGTGTCACGCATGAATAAAGTATGCCCGTTGAAAGCCCGCCTTGCAGCCTGGCATATAGCACGCGGAGACGGGAGGCAAACTTGTATCTAGATGAGATAGGCTTTAATACGTTAGCGCCTTAGAAAGTTCAAGAAGGATAGTCTTTTAAGCTGACGCACTGACAGCGGGAGCGACAAAAACAAGCTTTTTCTCGGCCGGTGGTTTGTGCGCGCTCTTTCATATGATTTCGAATATTACAACCGTTTCTATTTTTGTTAAGTAAAAGGTGTAAAATTACAGTGATTTTTACGTATAGTGAAATAAAACTGATACGCTCTAGTGTTTATATCGAGATTAGCTCGACATGTTTCGGGTCAATTAGTGACTCATAACCGGGAGTAAATCTCTGAATTTTTCGGAATTTATGTGCGGAATGTGATTTGATATTTACCACGAGCTACTCGGTGAAGAAAAACATCGTGAGGGACAAAGTAATTCAATGTTGTGTGTGAAGTTCCCAATCCGCAGTGGGCCCGCGTGGGAACTATAGCCCAAGCCCTCTCATGCTGAGAGGAGGCCTGTGCCCTGCAGTGGGACGTAGGTATATAGGCTGGATGATGAACCGGGAGTAACGCTCCACTGCGGCTGATGAAGATGATGATAAGGACGTGGGTATATATCAGTTTCTTATTTCACTATAATTAGGTAAGTAAGAGGTAACCCGTGTGGTGCCGGGTTAGAATAGCACCTCCCCCTTTCTTCCCGTGGGTGTCGTAAGAGTCGACTCTGGGAAAGGGTTAGTGTATTGTGGGCGATGGGCTAGCAACCTGTCACTGCAATATCACGTTAAACCTTCTGGTTACCCTGAAAATGCTAAACGTGGCACTGGATTTTTGAATTCATGTGCTCTGCCTACCCCTCTTGGGAATGCAGGCGTGAGAATATGTATGTATGTATGTAAGAGGTGAAAAATGAAATAGCTTAAGGTATGTATAGCTTCAGATATGTTTTAGGATTTTTGCGTGCGGTGTTGGGTTTCACAAAAACAGTTCTCCATTTTTTGGGTGGGTTGCGAACCTGTCGCCTCATACGACCTCCGCGGGAGAAATGGAAAAGTGGTATTCTAAACGCGATATTGCACGTGTAACTGACGTTCACTATGACGATTCTATATTACAATCACAGATTTATATCGAAATAGATGACAATAAGTGTATGTACTTCGCGTGCCAAAATGGAGCCAAAAGGGAGAGCAATGCTCCTCCTTTGACGCGATTTCATTTAGTTTTATACCACTTGGATTAGCTTTAACTGCCTAGAGACAGGATAGTTTGAATAAGGTGGCATCATCTTTGAATGGGTTTCACTCGGACTGTCAATTTCCATCACTAAAGCGCTCATGTGACGCTATTATCAAACCGCGTTTAGAAAGGGATTCGAGAGTACCGTTAGCACAAATTTACTTAACAAATGATTAACTATAAACATAAACCAATCTTTGATATCTTCATAAGTGCAGATGCAGACCCTTAAACAGAATAGAATAGTTATATCATATCTGACAAATCTATCTGTAATCACATTATTTCGCTTTATCAAATTGCCGTAGCTGTTCAAAAATACGTTTGTATACAAATTATAAAATCATATTAAAAATATTTGAAATACTTTAAAAACGCTACAGGTAAACTCTATTTGATCTGAAGAATTATTATATCTTAATGCTATTTGAAATCAATAAAAAAACGCCGTATAATTTGATATTTTTTCCATGCTTTAGATTTTAGAACTTCATTGTACCAAAATAACAATTTAATCTATCTGCATATCTCAATCCCTTTCTAAACGCGGTTTGATAATACCTACTGTAGAGACAAGCTTGGTTTTCATACAAATGCAGGATCTCGCTACCGCGATATAAGTCTATTTCAATATAAATCTATGAGTATAACCCAGAACTCAAAAATCGAAATAACTTACAATTATTTGTAACAAAACATTAACTCACTTTTAAAATTAGACACAGCACCCGTTCCGAGAGACTCCGTAAAAAACCATCTAAAACTGTCATCAAAACGTGCCGAAAAATGTTAACAGACATCTTGTAATTAAAACGATAAAAATTAACAACTGTACAATCGTAAAGAAAGCCGCAAAAAACGCGATGCGCTGTTATGAAGTAATAATTTTCGTTTTTTAATGTATTCGGTATAATGCGACCGCTTCAGTTTGGGCTCTCCTCGTAGCCTATGATTTCTGCAATGTTACACTACTAGGAAAGACTCCAATAAAGAGATTCCTCTCCTGGCAGATGTTATGCCTAGAGACCGAAGTCTACAGAGAGAAAGTAGGAAGTTGTATTTGTGAGAAATTATTCGAATAGAAAGATCTCTCTCCAGGCAGAAGTTAGGGGAAGTAGGTCGAAGGCGCCCTCGAAGAACGTATATCGACCAGATCGGCGATGTTCTAAAGAGAGGACAAATTAGGAGTACCCGAAACCGTCGAGCGTGTGTGACGAGAGTGATGTATGTAAGTGAAGCGAGAGAAGTATGTCAGAATAGGAGCGAATGGCGCTCTTTTGTTTGTCTGTCGCAGGGAATAAGGCGTGACGGTTATGTATGTATTTATGCTGCATATTATGCATCATCATGTAAAAAAAATAGCTGGGGGCCGTTGTTCTTTTTTTCCTGTACTTATACTAAAACCTAAAACCAGGAGACCTCTAGTCGACCCGTTTAAAATTAATGCGTAAAGTTATAAAACCACTTTATAGCAAAAGGTTGCCGATTTCTGCCATTCCACAAATTGCCTCTGCCACTGTTTTATTTATTGTTTTCTATAAAGGCGCCTTTAAGACAGGTCGTTATTGCTTTTAAAATTAAAACAATATTACTTTTTTAGGGCTAAATACGGAAAAAACCCTTATCTGTCGGCCAGTTAAGATCATTTTTTCCAATACACATTTATGCCGAAATGGGGTTGTTTTTAAGGTAAATGTGCTTATTAACGATCGAATGAGTAATTCAAGTCGCTCTTTTTAGGGTTCCGTAACCAAGGGGTAAAAACGGGACCCTATTACTGAGACTTCGCTGTCTGTCTGTCTGTCTGTCTGTCTGTCTGTCTGTCCGTCTGTCCGTCTGTCCGTCTGTCACCAGGCTGTATCTCACGAACCGTGAGAGCTAGAGAGTTGAAATTTTCATAGATGATGTATTTCTGTTGCTGCTATAACAACAAATACTAAAATCAAAATAATAATAATAATAATTATGGGGGGCTCCCATAGAAAAAATGTGTTTTTTTTTCCTGTTTTGGGTCTACTTAAATAACTGTAACAGCTAAATACTTGAAATGCTCACAGAATATTTAATTAAATATCTACTTTAAAAATAAATAATTAAATTAAAATCAAATTAGTGTTTAAGGGGGCTCCCATACAAAAATTGTGATTTTTTTGCAGTTTTTGGTACGGTACTTCGTGCGCGAGTCCGAATCGCACTTGGCCGGGTTTTTTTTCTCCTTCGATTCAGGAAAGGAACAAGCAACTAGATCACTTGGAAGTAAACAATCATTTTCGCTCGTATACATCCACAACGCTAAACGGAACGCAGATGCGTTGCTAACCCAGAGGCATAATAATTCTTCATAGCATACTTAAACCACGCCTGCATTCCCAATTTTCCCGTGTGGTGCCGGGTTAGAATAGCACCTCCCCCTTTATCCCCGTGGGTGTCGTCTGAGTCGACTCTGGGAAAGGGTTAGTGTATTGTGGGCGATGGGCTAGCAACCTGTCACTGCAATATCACGTTTAACCATCTGGTTACCCTGAAATTGCTAAACGTGGCACTGTTTTTTTTTTAATTCATGTGCTCTGCCTACCCCTCTTGGGAATACAGGCGTGACAATATGTATGTATGCATTCCCAAATGGAGTAGGCAGAGCAGACAAAACGCTACCAAGTCAAAACCATTTCATAATTTACAGCAACTTTAGCATAGTTTAGGTTAGCAACCCTAGCATAATAGTGGCAGAATGCTAGTCTGTCACCTAAACCTTGTTCAAAAAATGTCTTAAGCCAAAGATACATTAGGGGACATTTGTCGTACGACATGTCGAGCGATGTAGCCGGACATCGCTCGACATGTTGCACGACTAATGTCGCCTAATGTATCTTTGGCTTTAGTCGCCTCTTACGACATCCATGGAAGAAATGGAGAGGTGTCATTCCCAACCCGACACGAGACTGTTAAACGGTCATAACATCCACTTTAACAATAATAGACTTATCGATTTGAAAAATCTATTCCTATCGTCTAAAGCAGTAGCCATTCATTGTCCAAAATTAAAATTCTAAACAAAAGTCATAATCTATTGTCAGGTGTGAAGAACCTTTGGCTTTCTTTTTAAAAAAATATTTTTTTATTGTAGCCTGTGTGGTGTCATGTTTAGAAGAACACCTCTCCATTTCATCCGTGGATGTGATAAGAAGCGACTAAGGGAAATTTTAAGTATGATTTGTGCGATAGGCTAGCCGTAAAAGCCGTGGTAGCCCAGCGGTTCGACCTGTGGCCTCTCAAGCAGAGGGTCGTGGGTTCAAACCCCGGGCTCACACCTCTGAATTTTTCAGAATTTATGTGCGATATCGAATTTAATATTTACCACGAGCTATTCGGTGAAGGAAAACATCGTGAGAAAACTTGCACACAGCGACGAAGCAATTCAATGTTGTGTGTGAAGTTCCCAATCCGCACTGGGCCCACGTGGGATCTATAGCCCAAGCCCTCTCATACTGAGAGGAGGCCTATGCCCTGCAGTGGGACGTATATAGGCTGGATGATGATAGGCTAGCAACCTGTCACTATGCTTCTTTCGTTTACGTTTAAACCTATGCTAAAAGTGGCCGGGGTTTACAAAGTAAAAATAGTCATGGTTTTGATTAGATAACATTTTGTGTGCTCATTCTATTCCATTGGGAAATAGAGACGCAATGCGTCCACATAAATGTACTTAAACATAATTCACCTTTAACTAAAAATAGAACTTCATAAATATTTAAGTAAATAAGAGACACTGGGTTCTCTGGAGTACAATTATTTGGAGTAACAACCCAATAAAATACTAAAAGGCGGCTTTACTTTGTGCTATATTTAGCTTACATACATACATCACGCCTGTATTCCCAAATGGGGTAGGCAGAGCATAAGAAATGCTACATAGACAAAACCATGACTATTTTACGTTTAATGGCCACATCTTGATTTTTTTTTAGGTATTGAGTTGGCAGGTATAATAGTGACAGGTTGGTAAACTGTCCGTGTCTGTCCATGTCCGTACTTTCCGTGTGGTGTCGGGATAGAATAACACCTCTCCATTTCTTCCGTGGATGTCGTAAGAGCCGACTAAGGACATAGGTTTAGGTATGCTTTAGGTGACAGGCTAGCAACCTGTCACTATTCTACCTCTTCCATCGCAAACCTTAAACAATGCTAGAACTGGCTAGAAGTCGCCTAAAGCATACCTAAGCCTATTTCCCTAGTCGCCTCTTACGACACCCACGGAAGAAATGGAGAGGTGTTATTCTATCCCGATACCACACTGCACCCGACACCACACGGCAAAATTCGATAAAATGTTCTGTCAAATCTGACAACAAGTTTATTTACATTTAGATAAGTACCTAAATCGCCAGAGATAAGTCCACAAAATGCGTGTATTACTATCACTAGCTTAAGTGTTCAACACACCACCTCACAAAACAGCACGTGTGTATTTTCGCACAAAAACAAAGATGTTTTTCCGCCATTAACCTAATTAAGTTTAGGTTGGCGACCCCTGCTAAGGGCCCGTTATAATTGAGTTACCAATAATTAAAACGTATAACGATTCCGCCTGTTAAGGCGCCTGCGCGGTTAGTTTTTAAAAGTAAAAAGTTTAGAATTAATACGAGTTTGAGTATGGGTATGAATATCCTTACTAATATTATAAATCAGAAAGTGAGTTTGTTTGTTTGTTTGTTCCGCTTTCACGCCGTGACTACTGAACCGATTGCTTTGAAATTTTGCAGACGTAAAGATAGAACTCCGGATTAAATAATAGGCTACTTTTTATCCCGGAAAAAAATGATGTTCCCGAGGAAAAACAAAAATATAGTTTACTTGATAGATCGATATCGATCGATGATAGATCGATGGCGCTGTATGTCGTTTGAAACGAGAAGTTTTTTTACAGTTGTGCTTTATACATACATACATACCGCAATGTAACCGAGTTCCACGCGGGCGAAGCCGCGGGCGGAAAGCTAGTGAGTATTAAATTGAAAACTTGAGGAAGGATTATAATGATGATGGCGATGGAATGGAGTCTAAATGTACGGTTTTTAATAAATATTTCGAATTTTTAATAGCAATTATTCTAGACAAGACTTCATATGGTATCGGATTTAGAATACCACTTTTTTTTCTTCCGTGGATGTCGTAAAAGGTGACTAAGAAAGATTTAGGTATGCTTTAGGCAAAAGGCTAGCAAACTGTCACTATTCTACCTCTTCCATCTTTGCATATCTAAAACTATGCTAGAAATGACTGCGAAGCGTGAAATCATGGTTTTGTCTGTCACGTTTTGTGTGCTCTGCCTACCCCATTTGGGAAAACTAGCGTGATTGTATGTACAGTAAAGGAAATTGATTACTGTGTCACTTTGTACCTTTTCACAAGAAATGTCACTGTGACATACCATACTTTCTACTAATCAAAGCAATATGAAACTCACTATGAAAAGGTTCAAAGTGGCACAGGTATTATTTTCCTTGACTGTTTTTATGTGTAAAAAGCTAAAAACCCAAACGCATACAGCCGCCTTAACACGCGTCACTGTATTGATTGATGACTACGCCGCCTTAACGAGTTATTCTAAATTATTATTTTACAAATTACAACTATTCAACTTTTTGTGTTTTTTTAATCGCCAGTAAATTGTTAGGTATTGTTGGTCGTAATGTATTTACTTGAGGGGTCGCGGGTTATTCTTTTTTTTACTTTAAGCACAATCACACACATAATAATATCACGCCTGTATTCCCACACTGCATATTTAGTAGCCACTTCTAGCATACATATTATGTATTTTTAAGAGGTATAATAGATATAATTAAATAGTGACAAGTTGCTGGTTTGTCGTTAAGAATATTACCTAACCTAAAAAGTTACAAACCCGTGAACATTTTGCTTCAAAACTTCGATTCCAATTTGCTTAAGTTTAACATTACAGTTACTGTTTTTTTTATTAAAAACACATTAAAATCGGTCAATCGGTTTGTGACACACATCAGACTCTAGAATCAACTTAACAGCCCTTCTTTTTGAATTTAAACTTCTGAACGAGTAAAAAAAAACAAAAAATACACATCAATGATATAAAAAAAGTTGCAGAGAACATTTTTATTTCACTAAATAAAAAGCTGTTTCACGGTCAAAACGCATACGTTCACAAATTGTAAGGGTGCCTGCAAAAACCCTTGACAGATCCACGCCTCTAAAGCCGGAGAGAATAAATAAACGAAGCGAAGCTTACAAAATAATATTGATTTTAACTTAAAATGTTGTAAGGAAATCTACACAGGGCAGCGAACCAATTCAATGTTGTGTGTGAAGTTCCCAATCCGCAACGGACCGGCGTGAATATGTTAGTTTAAACCCGTTTTAACAGACAGGAAGAACCTACCTATAAGTCTTAATGTGTATTTAATGAGACGCATTCAGGTTCACGGGTTAAGGTGTAGCACTGTTAAAAAAAAGTTTTAAATGCAAAGGTAAATAAAGTTTAGTTTTGATTTAGCCTAAGTCACGCTTTATAAACGTTTGTTTTATTGCACAAGCAAATTCTATAGACATCGGTTAATTTAAAAAATACAGTCACGAAAATAAAATATAGCTTTCACTTTCAGTGCAAGGTTTAGCACCTCTGCCTTTTTAAATCGATGACGCTTACAAATTCCTCGATGGAACGCGAATCCGAATTTAAATTTAAACGAGATCTTCCACCAACAAACTATGGAACGAGAGTTCGAAAATCGTTCCAAATTCAAAACAATTTTTAAGCGACCATGCATTCTGAACTGAATTCGTGTGATTTTTAAGTTTAGGGTTCGTTCGAATAAAAAAAAAGAGAGTAATTTATACTTAGGTAGCTGGCTGTTTTTTTCTTCTAATACTTTAACTAAATAATAACAAAAATTAAAGAACGTCGCGTCAAAGGGTATGATTAGCTTTATACTGGATAGTGAAAATAGTGAATCTCATCCAGCATTTGTGATGTGTCGGACGCAAACCCATCTCGCACTTTACTTTTTTTTACTTTTTTATTAGCTGCTGGCTGACTCAGGGTAGCCAGTATTTTTATCGCCTTTTGTTCGGTAAATATGACTTTAAAAAGTTGAGAGTGTGAAGAATGGTTTAGTCTTCGGAGGGTGTGTGCAGTGTCTTTGTGTTATTTTTTTACATTTGTGTGAATGATGTTATGTCATAAAATATTATTATTGCGCGACTGTCACCTTGTACAATATTATTATGTACCCGTACATAGAGCGTAAGAATGAAACTTGTGTATGTGTTGTAATGTTGTCACGTTTAATGAAATAAGTACTTACGTCATAATTAGATTAAGTTCAAACGTTACATAAGGTAAACTTCCCTGTACTCGACCCTGTCCCAATTCATGGCACTTGGAAACTTATGTCATAGTAAGACAGGTGACACATGGGTGTCATCTACTGGGCGTTGAGGTGTCGAGCATTGGTTCATTTACCTTAATTATAAAACAAGTCTGAGTATTTTTAGGTTTCTAATGTGTCGTCTTATACACACATTTTTTCCATTTTTCCCTATCCCTATCCCTATCTCTAAATTGCTGTTTCTGTCTTCTGCTCAAAGGTTGGCTGGCAGACATTCCTTTCGGTAAAGTCCGCCTTTGTTCTTTGATTTTTTATTTGTGAACTATTAGTACTCTTTTTTGCACATGAAAGAGTTTTTTACTTTCTTACTTACACGTAAGTAAGACACCTACCGACCGTGGATCAAGTTGCAGTAACAAATAATATCACTCGCTCAAAAAAAAACACAACGAAATAAAACAACATAAATGATTTTAAAACCCTTTGTCAGTGCGACAGAAACATATTATTTCTGATAAAAACCCGAAACGTGCCAAAAGCAGGAACACCTAATGACAGTAATGACAAATTGGTTGCATTAAATTTTGAACACCGGTGCTTTAACCCTGTTATTTTGACAAAGCCTTTTTGAACTGTAGTGTTGCAAAAAACACTTAAATAAAAGTCGTTGTACTTCGGAATATTCTTCACAATTTGTAAAAGAAAACTGTTAATGTGCGCCAGGCTTTAAATGATACACTATTAACGTCATTGGGAAGATAAAACTTCATTAGACTCTTGCTAGACGGTTGGCTCAAGGGTCTGATGGAAAAGGCGGTGCTCCTTGATACGGCGCGCATCGTCAGATGGTTCCTCAGTCTGCAGTCCTAACCATTAGTAGTTTGAGAGTTGCCCTGCTCCCGGTGGCACTGTAGGTTAGGTTTTTGTAATGTATTTGTAATTGATTTTATTTTATTACTTTTATATAAGCATTGTAAAAATCTAACCGAATATTAAAATAATTATACCTACTGAATTACTATAGCACCTTTACCTAAGATGAAATAAGTAATAAAAAAAAAGTAGATTTTAATATTGTCATTTTACATCTTGCTACCTTAATTTCGCAGCCATTAAATAAATCGGAACGAAAAGACCCAAAAAACATCACTTGCTTGTTACAATGGTAACTTGGTAAGTGATTAATAAATATGTACCTAATAGGTAAACTGATATAACTATTTTATACATCTATTTTCCACTGACTAGTGGTTAGCAGGTAAGTACCATTATTTGACGGAATGACTAACAAATCCGCATACAGTGCATACACCACACAAAAATCGACTAATTACTAATTTCCAAAGATCGTTGCCCCCGGCAAAAACTCAATAACATTCACACTTACTTATTACATCCGCCATTTTGAATACCCAAATGTCATTAGCGAACGTTTCGCGCCAAAGAGTGTTGCCACAAAGGAAAATCATAAATCAAGACGTCCTTTTGACACTGGCTGAATGGACTCAATGCATCGATGCAAAGTTTTTTTCCTTTTTGAATGTGCTTTTTGATTAATTGTTAAAAGTTTGCGCCGGATTTTGTTTTCAAGGTTGCCAGTGACTTGCTCTGACCGTTTTGAATTTGGAAGTTTTTATGATCGTGTAATTATCGGGTCAGTGCAAAGGATTGTTTTTTTTAAATCTTTTGTTAGCACTTTGTAAGCGATTTTCAAATGAAGAGGTTAATCTTTTATGCAGAAAAAATATTAAGCAGAATGGTTTCGCGAGATTTCTTGTGGTATTGGCAAAAACAAGCTTAATAAGTAGGTATTTTATGTTTTTGAACAGAACCACTAGTGACTAAATTGCGTAAGCGAACACTGTCACCCATAGACATCTACAACACCAGAGGAGGCGCAAGTGCGTTGTTGGCCTTCCTTGCAGGTTTAGAGGTCGTGTCGGTCCGGGAATACTTTTAGCAATAATTCACAGGTCTTTAATACATACATACATACATATTCTCACGCCTGTATTCCCAAGAGGGGTAGGCAGAGCACATGAATTCAAAAATTCAGCGCCACGTTTAGCAACTTGAGGGTAACCAATGGTCAAACGTGATATTGACGTGTGGTCTTTAATGACTGTCCTTTAAAGACTAAATAAACATCTTTACTACCAAGTATCTTGCACTATTCATTTTACGTTTCGTGTGCTCTACCTACCCCATTAAGGAATACAGGCGTCATTGTATGTACGAGTATGTATGTATGATTATTCCATTCGAATTATGAACTGCATCCCCGTGTGGTGCCGGGTTAGAATAGCACCTCCCCCTTTATCCCCGTGGGTGTCGTCTGAGTCGACTCTGGGAAAGGGTTAGTGTATAGTGAGCGATGGGCTAGCAACCTGTCACTGCAATATCACATTTAACCATCTGGTTACCCTGTAATTGCTAAACATGGCACTGGAGTTTCGAATTCATATGCTCTGCCAACCCCTTTTGGGAATACAGGCGTGATTGTATGATTATTTCATTCAAATTAACAACTGCATAAAAATGTTTTTATTTGAAAATGTATAGAGATTCTGTACGGTTATAACTTTGGATTATAGAGGTCCAAACTATCGCTGGTTCGAATTAATGAGACGCCTGTATCTATCCATGATAGCAATAATATCTAAGGCCATTAGCCACGATTTACGGGAAGATAACCCTCCATCCCAGATTGTTTGGTCCGGCAACCTTAGGTGATAAATTTAGCGCGAACTTTACAGACAGTATAAAATGTTTATACCTGGCCAAAGATTATGAGCGCAGATGCGACAAGTCGGTGTAAGGTTTTCTGCCTACGGCCTTGATTACCTATGTGATCGTCATTCCAATGGCGTCAATTCGTTCATTTGGTTCTTGTGATAAGGTAAACGTCACTGTGCTCGACACTGACCCAATACTTGACACTTGCAACCTTATGTCATAGTAAGACAGGTGACAGATGGGTGTCATCTACTGGGCGTTGAGGCATCGAGCATTGGTACGTTTACTTTAACTTTTTTAGTTTTTGTTTTCTTTTGTTTTAGTAAGCTGCCAGTGCGTTTAGAGCTTAAGAGTGTTACTAGACCAATCGACCGATCGTCGATCGACGGCATTGATCGATGGTAGAATGGAAGAGTCAACACCGATCGATAGTTTCTACCAGATCAATCGACCGATCGTCCATCGACGGCACGGAAAATTGAAATAGTAGAATGGAATATAGCCGGGGTTAATCGATCAGCGTCGACCGGTGCCATCGACCGGCAATCGATCGACTGGTTAGTCGACTGATACCTTTCGATGAATTAAAGTGACTGGTCTGGACCAGTCTGGTTTTACTATCTGTTTCATCATCACATCATTTCAGCCATAAGACGTCCACTGCTGAACATAGGCCTCCCTTTAGACTTCCAAAAATACCTGTACTCTTAACACGGCAACATGCTGTAGTCGCGTCGCGCGCGAAATAGTCTACCTGTCTCTTTCTGACGTCTCTAGTTAGACAGTGACAGGTATAGTCTATGTCGCGCGTATCTCTGCTCGCGCTCAGTCGTGCTAAGGGGACTATTGGAAGCGATTTGCATCCAGCGTTTTCCGGTGACCTTTATGAAGTCGTCTGTCCAGATAGACAATCTGTTTTTAGCCATAATCTTTGCCACCCTAATGTAAATGTAGCGCCGTATACCAGCGCGCACGCACCGAACACCGCCAAATGAACTGCCAGTTTAACTGCCCAGTTAACTTCTCAAATTAACCTCATCGTTAACTGTTAGCAGGATTGGGGAGTAAATATGTTAGTTTATTTCTAGCTATCATTTAGAACTGTCCTGATGTGGAATCAAATTTGCAGTTTGTATTTGATAGCATTCTCGGGCATCGATTGGGCTGTAATTTTTTGCACTTGTCTTGTGTAAAACAAATTACATGATCATACATCACGTCTGCATTCTCATAATGGGACAGGCACCGCTCTGGCAGTACACACAAAACGCTACATATATTATGTATAGACAAGTTATTAATCATTTCATGTTTCGTAGCATACTTTTAGCTTTTTAAAGTTCTTGAATGCCACAAAATGTAAGCTTCTGCTTATTTTTGCTTTAAAAACAAAATTGGTGCAATTTCGTGTTTTTTTTTTTTAATTTCATCATGCCTGTATTCCCAAATGGGGTAGGCAGATCACACGAAACGCAAAGGCAACCCTGACAATTTCACATTTCGTTTTTTTTAGGCTTTCAATTATGAAGTGTTGCTAACCCATCGCCTAAAAAATATCGAACCCATATCCTTAGTCACTTCATACGACATCCACGGAAGAAATGGATAGGTACGTGTTATTCTAAACCCTGCATTATAGGTGTGTTTAAATTAAAACTAGTTGGCCCCACGATATTTGAGCGACCCCTTCGCCCCTGATTACCCCACACGGATTAGCTGCAAACATATGTATGCTGGCCGTTATCAGATTTAGACGTATCATGTTTGGGGCAAATCTCTTTATGCGGGGCCGTAGGGTTGCCACTGATTTTTTTTAATTTTAGTGGGACAATAAATTTTGTAATAATAGTTGCTCAAAAAGTACCAGCACGACTAAAGTGTGTCAAAAACGAAGCAGATACGATAGTATTTTATCTGCGTATAAATGCCATCTTTTCATGGTTGATCTTTCAGGTGACAACAGATTATTGACAGTAAAATGTATGTTATCTATGCTGCGTGTGTTAGATCATTGAATTGTATAGGGAGCCATATTGACAGATATCCGTTCAGATACAGATATCTTTTCGTATCTGCTTAGTATGACACGCTTAAATGCTTTAAGGAAGATGTCACAATACATTTAAGACAACTCAAAAACAAAACATGTAGACATTGTAACAAAATAAGAATGAATGTGTCAATTGTTTATCAAAATGTGGTAAAATTAATGAAATTAGTAAACGACTGGAATAACAATATAGGTATGTACGTATGTATGTAACTCTTTATTGTACAAAATAAACATGACAAAAATAACAAACAAATCAAGACACAAGTATGTACAAAGGCGAACATATCCCTTAAGGGATCTCTTCCTGCTAACCTTCAAGCGATTGACATAGGTTGATTGATTGATTGAAATAGGTTATCGTATAGTTTAGGTAACAGGCTAGCAACCTGTTATCATTGGACCTCTTATAAAATCTTAAAACCTAAAAAAAAATCTAGAACAAGTATGAAATAGTCCTTTTGTCTATGTAGCGTTTACTGTGCTCTGCCTACCCCATTTAGAAAAATACTTATGCGTGATGAGCGTCTCAAGACTCATTTCGGGATGTCCCGACAGAACAGTAGGTAAGTATGTGCCAAAAAAGTTCCCCACAGTATAATGTCTTTTAAGTATAATGTCGCTGTAACTTGTTCTGTACACGTCTTTATGTCAATAAACGTTTTCTTCGTCTTATTCTTCGTGTACTTCTAAAGTGTTCGTCTAAAGTCTAAGTATGAATAAAGTAATTTTAAATGAGAAAATAAAATAGAGCAAGCTGGCAACCCTATTTCCCGTATAAATCGAATAACAGTTTCGAGTAAATCCTCTCCAATGATATTCGATTAAGCGAATTTCACGGGTCGAGTATTTTCGAGTTGACTATAATGCTGTCACGTTCTATTAGGTTTTTGTAGAGCGAGACAGACGTAGTTTTATAACATAATAAACTAATCATCTTACTTATTAAAGGATGATGTTTTTGGGCGAGCGCAAAGCAAAATGGGGCGTCGAAGAGTTTTCTTTTATTTTTTCGGGTTTAGAAGAACACCTCTCCATTTCTTCTGTGGATGTCGTAAAAGACAACTCGACTGAAACGTCAAGGAAATTAGGTTGTGTGTGAAGTTCCTAACTCTAAAAATGTCCAGCAGTGGGACATAATAATATTATAGTGATGAAATCACATCTTAGAGTCGAATTGTAGCTATCTAGATTTAATTGCGTAATATAATGACAGATTTGACATGGCTCATGTCATTCTCGGTAACTAAACGGGTCACGATACATTAATATTCACCACTATTGACCTGTCACCGGACTCAGTAGTCGACACACTGTCAACTAGGGTGTTGAACAAATATTGGGTGTGACACTTAGCAATGATTTACAGGTATGGTGTCGGGTCTAGAATAACATCTATTCATTTCTTCTGTGAATGTCGTAAGAGGCGACTAAGGTACCTAATTGGTTAAGTTATGGTATGATTTCGCCCGTGTGGTGCCGGGTTAGGATAGCACCTCCCCCTTTCTTCCCATGGGTGTCGTAAGAGTCGACTCTGGGAAAGGGTTAGTGTATTGTGGGCGATGGGCTAGCAACCTGTCACTGCAATATCACGTTTAACCATCTGGTTACCCTGAATTTGCTAAACGTGGCACTGGATTTTTGAATTCATGTGCTCTGCCTACCCCTCATGGGAATACAGGCGTGAGAATATGTATGTATGTATGTATGTATGATTTAGGCGACAGGCTAGCAACCTGTCACTATTGTACTACTTCTTGAGGTGGCTGCGACGCGTAAAATAATTTGTCTTGTCTATCTCATGTTTCATGTGCTCTGCCTACCCCATTTGGGAACAAGTGATTGTAGGTATATTGTAGATTATTTAAATGCCCCGAGCGCTTCCTGTAACACCTTTCCTGGCTACACTGTATAACAATCGCCTCCTTTCCACGCTCGTATCACAAAGAACTGTTATCGATGTGCAGTGCTCTCTGGACTACAGTACCGTGTGGCACCATACATTGAATTAAAAGAAATAATAACAGAGTGACCTTACTTTCTAATTGTAGTTTTATTTCGTTCATTGTTATTGACTCTGTTATTATAGGACTGTGTATGTGAATACGAAAGTTGAATATTCGGTATAGTGAATAATAATAATAATTTATTTCGGACAAGATCCATAGTTGGTTAGTAACATATTTGCTTATAGACTAAGTTAGTATGTAAAATTACGTGTCATTATAATCAAAATACATTATTACATCAGAATTTATAATTGTCATTTAGCCTTACATGCATTGAACTCCAAAATGTTACAATCGGAGTATCCGTCCGATCCGCGACCACCTTCAGGAGAGTGTTCGGGCTGCCCCGCACGCGCGCCCACAGGGACGCCACGCGCTTGCGCAGCACGGCGGTGAAGCCGTCCGTGCCGCTCGGCTGTCGGCGAACATGCCCGATGCGCTGCAGCGCCAGGGCAGCCCCAGCAGGCCCCTGTAGGCGTTGTTATATTGGACGCGCAGAGCACTAAACGCCCTTTTTGTGTAATTTATCCATAGGCCGCACGTGTACAACGTCTGACAATAGTACATAGTTACCTATGTGGTATCCAGTTTAGAATAACACCTCTTCATTTCTTCCGTGGATGTCGTAAGAGGCGACTAAGGAAATAGGTTAAGGTTTATGTGACAGGCTAGCAACCTGTCCTCTTAGCACGGTAGGGCGCGAGTAGAGATACGTGCGACATAGACTGTACCTGTCACTGTCTAACTAGAGACGTCAGAAAGTGACAGGTAGACTATCCCGCGCGCGACGCGACTAGAGCGTGTTGCCGAGCTAAGCCTTCTGAACTGACTCTCTCAACTATGTTTAGCCTAAAATTATGCTAGGCTACAAAACTTAGACCATTTCAGTTTTAAGTAAACTTCCGTACTACTTATGCTCTGCCTACTGTAAATACCAAACGTCGTACTTGCTTTCAGATCTAAAGTCTGAGATCGAATTAGAGATCAAAAATGTAAACAAACGTATTGCCATTGCTTTATTGTTATGAATCAAAAAACTAAAAGTAGTTAAATTTATACAATTATAACAATTAGTATCAAAAAAGGTTTTTTATTGGCTTTAAAGGCTTTGATTTTGACAGTTGTTTGTTTAAATTTTTGATCTCTAATTCGATTTCACACTATACATTCGTGGCCAAAACACCTATAATACCTATTTTCCTTGGTATACAGCCTCTTAAAAAAATTTTGTTTGGCATTTTTTTTATAGATTTTTTTTGTGTGTCATTTGTGTATTTGGCATTTTTTTACAATTTTTTTCTTTTAGTGTGTCTGACGTTTTATATTTTTTTACTGATCTCAACATTTTCTCTAGGTACGTTGTCAATGTATACCGAGCCTTACCAAACATAGTAATCACTATAAAAACGAATAAAACAATGACACAGTGTTCCCAAAGTTGGTAACTATTAATAATTTCGTTGCTCCGAATGGCATGTGTCAGCTAACCTCAAGCTATATATTTCCAATGCATAGACTTAAAAATACCATAGAACTGACATCCGTACCTACCAATATAATAAATATGAACGTGTGTTTGTTTGTCCGTCTTTCACGGCTAAACGGAGCGATGGATTGACGTGATTTTTTAGGTAGAGATAGTTTAGGGCATGGAAAGTGACATATAGGCTACTTTTTGTCTTTTCAAAACCCCCCATTTTCTTAAAATTAGGGGTGGAAGTTTTCAATGTAGAAAGCTATAAATTGGTATGTGTGCTATGTATCTTCTGTGATACCCCGAATTTAACGCGAGTGGAGCCGCGGGCAAAAGCTAGTAAAATATAATTCTGACAAAATGATAACTGTGTGGGAAAAACTCGGCGACCGAAATCCATAGAGAGAAAGTTGTAAGTTGTATTCATGCAACTGTTCGTCGAACGCATGTGGCGCTGGGGCGCTACAACTAGTCAAAATGGTGAGTTGCAGGAGATATTTTCTAGAGATAAGCTCACTTTTGTGCTTTGTTATGTACTTGTGATGTTAAATTCACATAAAACAGCATAGCCAGAATACACGAAACGTTATATACTTAGATTAGACCATAACTGTTTCCACGTTTCTCAGCCACTTTCAGCTTAATTTTAAATTTAAAACCAGATGAACGAGGTACAATAGAGTGAACACACGTAAAGTGACAAGAAGTGTGCCATGATAGAGAAGCAAATGGCACTTTGTTGTCATTTAATCATCATTTAGAAAGATATTTAATTATCTCTTACAACATTCTGGGAAGAAATGGAGAGGTGTCATTCTAAATCCGACACTTAAAGAGAAAATCTATCTCTAAAAGATATTTAACATTTAATTAGAGAAACAGTTTTCAAATTCCGCTCTGTAGAATGTTTATGTGTGTTTTGTTCTGTATTATAATAGACACATTGCCCAATTCTAGACGCCCATAGCTCTATAGAAATCCGTTTCAAACCCACTATTACGACTAAACAGCCAGCCAAAAAACCGGTAAACATACCTCACGATAGCTTCGATTGTTATACCCGGTCATTATCGTACGGTATCTATAAGGTCGCGTATTATTTGTAAGCATTTTTATTGAAGACAATTTGTGTGTTATAAACTAACTAACCTAACTAATACTAGAATACCTCAAGATTTCTTCTGTGGATGGCGTAAGAGGCGAGTAAGTAAATAGGTTAAGGTATATTTTAGGCGACAGGCTAGCTAGCTATCACTATTAATATCTCTTTCATTTATTCATCATCATCATAATCATATAATCACGCCTATGTTCCCAAATGGGGCAGGCAAAGCACACTAAACGTGAAATAGACATAACCATGATTTGAAAATATAACGGATAACTCACTTTCATTAAATCGAGTCTACCTCAACATGTTTCGGACTAATTCGAGAGAGCGGAGGCTCGCAGTTCGCGCTTGGCTGCAGCAGCCGCCGCGGCTCCTAGATGAAGGGCTAAGTATTAGTCCGAAACATGTCGAGCTAAACTCGATTTAATGAACGTGAGTTATCCGGTAAATTTCAACATGAGTGAGTCTCGCGGTAGTTTAATGTTCAATATAACCATGATTATTACGCTTCGCAGCCACTTTTAGCATCATTTTAGGTTTAAAAACTGATGGAAGAGGTAGAGTAGTATAATAGTGACGGTTACTAGCCTGTCGCCTAAAGAATACCTAAACCCATGTCCTTTGCCGCCTCTTACGACATCCACGGAAGAAATGGAGAGGTGCTATTCTAGACCAGACATAACACAGGACCATTTCATTTATTGGGACCTAAAATAATGCTAAATGTGAAAACGAAGCGTGATGAGGTTAGGGTTTTGGCTATGTGACGATACGTATGCTCTGCCTACCCCGTTTCTGAACATTATGAATCCTTACTAAGCTTGAAAAGTTGGAAATGCCTCACTTTCGTTTTAATTTTTTTTTTTTTAAACTACGTCTCAGTTTCGGGCAAAGCATTCATCAATATCTAAATGAAAGAGAGATAAAATAACCTAGAAATAACTCTGAATTACCTTAAGGTTTTCGTAAAGTGACGTTAAATTGGTGTAAAAATTAAAATATCGTAAATAGTATCATAGAGATCGCAAGGCCATAAAGCCTTTGCCTTTTTAGCAAGAGACTAATGAGCAAAAAAAGTCGAGTCCCACTTGACCGCAACTTTTTGCAACAACGCGTGCCCACATCAATAAAAACATAACTCAAAAGTAAAAGTGCTTAGAGAAACCTCTCATCATTTGTTATACTTCACAATCGGCCATCTTTAAAAAAAAGCCTTTCTCTATTATGATACCCTTCCCCACCCTTAATACATCGCTGTTGCTAAACCCATTGCTGATTTTCTATGGGCCTTCAAACCCACACTGCCTTCAAAACTTTCAATGGAATTCGATATAAGAAGAGCTATCGTCGTGGTGCTGTGATATTCAAATTTAGAACATAGAGTCGTGTGTTCAAATCGTGACCGTACGCAAAGCATAGATTCGGATGACGGTGTAAATCGATATTTGAAATTCGAACACAATATGGCCAGTGTTTTATCGTGAGAAAAGTTTGTCTGCTTCTAAATAGGCTGTTTGGGAATTGCCTTTGTCATTCTGGTAATTTTACAAGCATTAAAAAAATATATTGTTCTGTAAATTTTTGAGTGTGAAGTTTCTTTCGAATCAGAAATAGTTTTAGAAGATTGTTAACTTTAAACCAAAAACTTTGCTAGAAGTGGTTCCGAAGCGTGATATAGTCATAAAGGTTTCGTCTATGTCACGTTTCGTATGCTCTGCCTGTCATTTGAGAATACAGGCGTGATTATATGAATGTAAAGAGATGTATCTCACGGTAGTTTTATACTTAAAACAACTAAGACGTATGTTAAATCCGCGATCAAAAGCGATTTAATCGCTGCCTCTCCTTATCGTTTCCTTTCAGCTTGTTAATAAACACATTTTAGGTATCCGTTATCAATACCGTCTGTAGATACCGATTATTGCCGCTACATTAACTCCCAATGTGAACATTGTGCCCGAATTTCGCCGTTTCATCGTTAATCAGATCAAAATGAAAGGAGAATGAATAGAATTTAAAGTTAGACCAGTTTCTTTAATGTGGTAACCCCGGGAAATTTCTATTTTTGGGTTACGGAGGATGAACCTCTGTGGTGGTTTAGAATACCCTCCATTTCTTCCGTGGATGTCGTAGGAGGTGACTAAGGAAAGGTTAAGGTATGCTTTAGGCGACCTTGTTCATCAATGTTTCAACCTAACCTCGTTCTGCCCAATGTGCTCAATAAAGAACACTTTATGTTTAGTAGTTTCTGCCCGAAGTTTTTTGTTTATACTTCAGGATTCTGCCCAATGTTCTCAAAAAATCACATATTAAAATTTGCCGCTTACTGATTAAAAGTTCCACATTTTGGCGATTTTGATTTGCTCGTTTCTGATTGGTTGAAAAATTGGCCAGTTAGCAATCAAACTTTTTGTTTAACTGGCTTGCATTCGCCTATCAGTGTCACGCCACGTTTTAAAGATGGCGAAACTTGAACATACAATTTTCAGTAAAAAATGTCTTGGGCAGAACCCATCAAAATGAAATTGTGCTTAATTAAGAACATTGGGCAGAAACCAGATGTTCATTTAAAAAAGCTTGGGCAGAACGAGGAAAGTTATGCTAATAGTGGCTGCGAAACGTGACGTAGGTAGTAATAGTTTTGAGTATGTAACGTTTCCTGTGCTCTACCTACCCCTTTTTGGAATAAAGGCTTTATGTAGGTACGTGTCATGAATATGTCCCCGTGTGGTGCCGGGTTAGAATAGCACCTCCCCCTTTCTTCCCGTGGGTGTCGTAAGAGTCGACTCTGGGAAAGGGTTAGTGTATAGGGGCGATGGGCTATCGAGCTGTCACTGCAATATCACGTTTAACCATCTGGTTACCCTGAAATTGCTAAACGTGGCACTGGATTTTTAAATTAACGTGCTCTGCCTACCCCTCTTGGGAATACAGGCGTGAGAATATGTATGTATGTATGTGTCATGAACCTACAGTCGCAAGACAGATACTTATACAGAAGTCAATCTTACTTAGTGCGTAAGACCGTCTATAACATTTCGACGGCCGGATAGCCCAGCGGTTAGAGAACCTGACTGTGAACCTTAAGGTCCCGGGTTCGATCCCCGGTCGGGGCAGATGTTTGTATGATGAATACGAATGTTTGCTTTCGAGTCTTGGATGTTTATCTATATATAAGTAAGTTTATCCGTTGTCTAGTACCCATAACACGGGCATTAAATTGCCTACTTTGGGACTAGGTGATTGGTGTGAAAATTGTCCAGTGTTTTTTTTTATCACAGACACGATATCTCGGAACAGTTAGGACCAGTCCGAGCGGCCGTCCGCTTGAGACGCGCCTGTGAACGATTCTGCAACCTTTTCAAGAGTAACTGCTGGAACTACAGTTTTCCCAAGAAAATAACTCCGATCGGCTGTTACCGTCTGCGCCGAGAGGGACAGAACGATATCCGAGAGTAGCCGAACGTTTTAAGAGTCAGGACTCCCATCCTAGCTAATGGAATCAGTTTGCGTGGCTGATCATTACCAACATGACGAACCAAACGGGCGGCTGTCATGTTGACGTGACATCTATCAATCAATAACCAAAAACAACGCAAGAGTTTAGCGCGCGAAAGTCTCTTTTATCATTATTATTATTTTGGTAATACTGTAAGCTAAGTAAAACCGTTTAATATGTAATAAACTGTACTGACGTTTTGTTTTAGTATGATGGTAATGATCTGCCACGCAAAGTCCATAGAAAAGGTTTTTTGTTCCTAGTTACGCCAGCCTGGACATAATATATGTCATGAGTCATCTGTCTGTGACATCATCAATAACCAATCAAAACTCGAGTGTTAAAAATCTTTTTTATCATTGGTAGATCGAAGTTTCCCGCGTCACAAAACTCGTCAACTGCGCAGGTATGTCCAGAGGAATTCTTAGTTCGGTAATACTGTACCTGAATTTGAAACCCGACTATTAATAAAACGATCCCAAAATCCAATTCGATTAGAATGACCGCCAAACATTTCAAATTCCTTAATATCGAACAGTAGTCCATCATTATGTTAACGATTCCTAAAACCTCTCCCAAAATGATACAGCATTAATCGAAAGAATCGAATAATCGAATTAGCATAAATAGCTAATCGATTCTACAATCGTTGAAATTATGATAAACGGAACGTTTTCCGCGAACTTTTGAATTTGGATCCGCGTTTAATGTCTATTCGTACGCTTCGTTTATTTGTACGTTTGCGTTTCGGAACGCGTTGTTTTTTTTTGTTTGGGCGAAGGTATTTTTTATTGTGCCCTATCAACGTCCATTACGAGTCATTATGTTAGATTGTAAGGCGTCCTCCTGCGCGGACGTCCCGCTGTTACAGACTTTTTTTTTGTAAGGCTGTGGTCAAAGTGGAAGCTTTTTTTAACGTAAAAATGCAGTGAGACACTCATAACGAAAAACACGAATTATTAAAATTAAAAACTTCGAGTTTAACTTGAATTCTGCCCAAAGTAGTTTTGTTCAGAAGGAAGAGGTTATAATTATCATTGGTGACAGGTTCATAATCTGTCGCTTTTTACAACTCCGTATATCTATATACCCCGTATGGTGCCGGGTTAGAATAGCAACTCCCCCTTTCTTCCCGTGGGTGTCGCAAGAGTCGACTCTGGGAAAGGGTTAGTGTATTGTGGGCGATGGGCTAGCAACCTGTCACTGCAATATCACGTTTAACCATCTGGTTACCCTGAAATTGCTAAACGTGTCACTGGATTTCTGAATTCATGTGCTCTGCCTACCCCTCTTGGGAATACAGGCGTGAGAATATGTATGTATGTATTACTAGCTGTGTCCTGCAGCTCCGTCTGCGTAGGTTTATTTTATCGCAATATCACAGGACCTACGTATTTAAGAGCTAACAAACATACGCATTATACACACTCGTGAACATTGAACTTTATAATATTAGTGTGATTTTAAAAACCTCATTTTCTGCCAAGTTTCTTGCTGCGCATTCTTCTTGACAATGACAGTCTTTCCAAAGCGCTGGTTAATTCGAAAATGACATGTAAAAATGCTCTTTGTATAAATAAAGTTTTGAATTTTGAATTTGATTGTTGCGCCGTCTTTCTGGCAAAAAAATGCACTACAATACGAATAAATATTTCCGACATGCCTAGTGGCTGCATTTGTAATAAACTTATAATCGCTTTCCGCTACCGCTTTATCCAAAACCACATCCCCTCCGAATTGCGAAGCCAGGTTATAACCCGATGAAATTAAGAACGCCGACGCCACAACACGCTATTATGCATTAATCGGCCTTCTCCATTTAATACCGACAAATTAACATAAACTTTTGTGAACCTGAGGGTCTTATTGACTGGGTTGTAAAGGTAATTTTGCAGGGTGTGTGAAAAATCGCGTATTTTAAAATGTAGTTGCTTGAATGGTTACAATGTCGTCGTTTTTAATACACTGACGATTTTAGGGGCCATTTTTAAAAGACTTTAAGCCTAAGAAAATGTTTTGAATTTTAAAGGCCGCTTTGAACCGACTCAATACAATTGTAAAGATTTGAACTTGAAAATAAATTAAGTTAGTTAGTTAGTAAACACTTTATTGTACAGAAGGAAAACACACAAAATACAAAAAACAAAAATTAAATACAAATGAAATGGCTAAGTACAAAGGCGGACTTATCCCTTAAGGGATCTCTTACAGCCAACCTTTGAGAGGCAGAGAGGAAACGAAATTATTGAGACCGACAAAAAGAGAGGATACAATAAACATGGTGATTAAGTAATTTTCTTGTTTAATTTACATTTTTGTTTTTCGACACCCGTCGCCGAGACCACTAGGAATTTTGTTATTTTTTGTATGTACCATCGCGAACAGGGATTGTTGAGCCACTTACCTATGTTTGTAACTTGGTCGTGTAATACTAATCCAATAGCTGACGTTTAGTCTGTCACATCGGTCATTGATTACACGTCTAAATTGCGAACAGTGGCAAGTGGCTCAACAATCCCGGTTCGTGACTGTACACCGTAAATGTCTTCGTTTTTAATAAACAATTTTTATTTTCTATTTAAACTAACATGAGACTCGCATAATGAAAAATATTTTAAATATTTGCGTGTGCATTTGGCAGCAGACGCTGCGGCTCCTAGACGAAGGGCTACGAACTACTCCGAAAAAAGTCGCAGCTTGATTTGAGACCTGAGTCATCCATGTTTTTCTATAAAAGGAATCCACGCAAGAAATGGACAGCGTCATTATACCCAACACTAGTTTTTAGTGTATTGTGGGCGATGGGCTAGCAACCTGTCACTGCGATATCACGTTTAACCATCTGGTTACCCTGAAATTGATAAACGTGGCACTGGATTTTTGAATTCGTGTGCTCTGCCTACCCCTCTTGGGAATACAGGCGTGAGAGTATGTATGTATGTATAACCATCGCAGAACCCTTCAAAAGTAATCGATGCACGCAAATCGATTCCATTCCTTGTGTTCGAGCATGCGCCATAAAAGATCCTTATGTGCATGCGCAGCCTTGGTATAGACAACGCGAACTGAGTCACCGCCAGTTCACTTTCTTGGTAAAAATGTACTACACCTACTCGTAAAGCCGAGTATAAAACCATTTTGCACACTATACTATTTTTAACCGACTTCAAAAAAGTAGTTTTTTGTGTTTGTTTTACTCGATATCTCCGAAGATCGTAACCCGATTTTCAACAAAAAAAAATCATCGAAAGGGTCCTAATTTATCCCATTGACTCCAAGTTGGTCCCATTGCCACTAAGTTGAGATCTGGTGATGGGATCTTGGAGAAATCGAGGGAACTCTTCAAATGTTATAGGGACATGTACGGCGCCTTCGATAATTTATTAATTAATAAAGTCAAGAATAAATTTACAGTTCTGTAAACAGAATACTTTCAAGATATTGCTAATTTGAAGTCGGTTTTTTTTGTTTAAAAATATTATTATTTTTTTGTACAAAACTTACGCACATACATACAATCAAATTAGGTAGGCAGACCAAACGAAACGTGACGTAGACAAAACTATAATTATGACTTTATTACGGTTCGCAGCCATTTCTAGCATAGCTTAAGGTTTGCAATGATGGAAAAGGTAGAATAGTGACAAGTTGCTAGCCTGTCGCCTAAAGCATACTTTAACTTATTTCCCTAGTCGCCTCTTACGACATCCACGGTAGAAATGGAGAGGTGTTATTCTATCCCGACAACACACAGGGTAACTAGTCATAATCATAAGATAGTAATAATTTGACTCTCACGCCCCTATGGTATATTATTTTATTAACTTAATGGGATTATTTTTTACATAAATTGGATTAACATTATGGTAACATTCATAGGGGCATTTTGATTGATACTGTATGGTTGAAAATTTAACGGATAACTCACGTTCATTAACACGTTCGACGCCGGTGACACAAGGTCTGTGATCAAAAAAATCTTACTCCTATGCCAGTGACACATATCTGTGACCATGTTGTTCGTACTCCTGACCATGATAATTTCGCCCGGCATAGCTTAAGGGCTCAGTGAAACGCTGCCGGACGCGAACGTGTTAAATCGAGTTTAGCTCGACATGTTTCGGGCTAATTCGTAGCCCTTCATCTAGGAGCCGCGGCGGCTGCTGCAGCCGATGTCGAGCTAAACTCGATTTAATGAACGTGAGTTATCCGTTAAATGTTCAACATGAGTGAGTCTCCCGGTAGTTTAATGTTCAATGATACTGTATGGGTTGAGAGGTTTTCTACAATTAACATAATTACCCCGTGTGGTGCCCGGTTAGAATAGCACCTTCCCCTTTCTTCCCGTGGGTGTCGTAAGAGTCTACTCTGGGGAAGGATTAGTGGATTGTGGGCGATGGGCTAGCAACCTGTTACTGCAATATCACGTTTAACCAGCTGTTTATCCTGAAATTGCTAAACGTGGCACTGAATTTTAGAATTCATGTGCTCTGCCTACCCCTCTTGGGCATACAGGCGTGAGAATATGTATGTATGTATGTAACATACATACATACGTCACGCCTACATATATTCCCGCGTTTTGTGGCGACTTTAGCTTATTTTTAAGGCATTTAAATGAATAAGGACTATAGTGACAGGTTGCTAGCCGGCCGCCTAAAGTATACTCCTACTAGCTTTCTGCCCGCGGCTACGCCCGCGTGGAACTCGGTTATATTGCGGTATAAAGCACAACTATAAGAAAACTTATCGTTTCAAATGACACACAGCGCCATCGATCTATCATCTATCGATCGGTCATCGATCGATATCGATCTATCATCGATTGATATCGATCTATCAAGCAAACTATATTTTTGTTTTCCCTCGGGAAAATCAATTTTTCCGGGGTAAAAAGTAGCCTATTATTTAATCCGGACTTCTATCTTTACGTCTGCAAAATTTCAAAGCAATCGGTTCAGTAGTTACGTCGTGAAAGCGGAACAAACAAACAAACAAACAAACAAACAAACAAACAAACAAACTCACTTTCTGACTTATAATATTAGTAAGGATAGTAAGGATAAGGATTTTCCTTTGTAGCCTCTTACGACATCCATGGAAAAAATGGAGAGGTGTTATTCTAAACCCGACACCACACAGAATAATAAAAAAATAAGAAAACCAAACAAAGTAACTAATTCTCGTACAAGAAAGTAAGGGTCGCGAATTCCTTTTAGCTACTGAGGAGGTTGCACCATGAAAAAGGTTCAAAATACTGCTTTTGAGAACAATACACTGATCTGCGGTTTAACTGTAAGAGTTTGTGTTTATAATATGCAAAAGTTGGTAAATACCAATTATGTGTGGGTTCAGCGAGTACCTAAACACCGTGACGATTAGGGCAGCCACGGTGACAAAACTACTAAACGTTTAAAGGGAAGTATACTCGTACATAAAAATATGTATAACTTACATCTTTTATAGAGGCAGCGCAGACGACAGAATTTTTGTGCGATCGAGTCTGCGGCTCACAAAAAGTCTGCGTGGATTGTATGCATTGTGGGCCGGACTTTTTGCGCGTCGTGTGCGTTACTGCATATTATTCCATGGGTTCTATTTTCGCAGATTAAAAAGTCCGTCGCGAATAGTCTGTCGTCTGCGCAGGGCCATAATGTTTTAAACTTTCGTGTTTCCACTCATATTTATAAGTACGCGGTACTTTATCACGTTTGAATTGAATTACCGTTCAACGTTTCGGCCGCGTTACAGCCACTGTGGTCACGAGTAGACACTCGTACATATAAATTACAACTTTTACTTTAGAATAACATATTTCCAATTCTTCCGTGGATGTAGTAAGAGGCGATTAAAAAAATTGGTTGAGGTATATTTTAGGTAACGGGCTGGTAACCGGTCACTGTTATACCCGCCAAATCAAAGTCTAAAAAAAAAGTTAGAAGTGGCCACAATACGTGAAATAATCATGATTTTGTCCAACATTATATGCTCTGCCTACCGCATTGGGAATACAGCCGTCATGTTTGTATTTATGTATGTCGAAGCCGTAACAACAAGTTGCTGCCCTGTCTCCTAAAGCATACCTAAACCTATTTCCTTAGTCGCTTCTTATGACATCCACGGAAGAAATGACGTAAAGCGAAATGATGATAGTGCTATATTCGCCTTAATAACTGTGACTCACACGGTTCCTCTTCAGTGCTTGCCTGCGCGCACCCAAAGAATTATAAAGTGGAGGGGGAAGCACAAACACACATTTTTATTGTACTATAAGACTCGTCATTGCACATAACATACATATAATACATATCCTCACGCCTGTATTCCCGAGAGGGGTAGGCAGAGCACATAAATTCAAAAATCCAGTGCCACGTTTAGCAATTTCAGGGTAAACAGATGGTTAAACGTGATATTGCAGTGACAGGTTGCTAGCCCAACGCCCACAATACACTAACCCTTTCCCAGAGTCGACTCTTACACCACGGGAAGAAAGGGGGAGATGCTATTCTAATTCTAACCCGGCACCATACGGGGATTTACTTGCTGTAAACCAAATAACTAAACTTAAGTAGATACCATGCACTATCTTGTCAGTTTTATGCGCATTATGCCATAATCAACATTCTTTTTTAGGGTTGTCTGTCCGTCTGTCACATAGAGGATAGATAGGTTATATCCTCAATGTCTGTCACCATGCACCAGGCTGTATCTCAAGAACCGTAAGAGCTAGGCAATTGAAATTTTCAGAGAAGATGCATTTCTGTTGCCGCTATAATAACAAAATTAATACTATAAATTATTATAATATTAATTAAGGGGGACACCTTTAGAAAAAACGTGATATTTTGGCCGTTTTTAGTGGTCACCATTCGGCGAGCTGTATCTCAAGAACCGTGATAGCTAGGCAGTTGAAATTTTTACAGATTATGTGTTTGTATTATCACTACAACATCAAATACTAAAAATTATAAAAGTAATAAAAATAATTAAGGAGGGCTCCCAAGGGAAATACGTGTTTTTTGCTGTTTTGGTACGGAACCCTTAATGCGCCGAGTCTGAGTCGAGTTTTTAAGAAATTGATATCCTTTATGACCACCGAGTACTGCAATCCGTTTTGACTTGTATGTCATACCAGGTGGTTGCCGTTAGTCTTCCTTCGGTTTTTACCAATAGCCCTATAGCGTACACACTAAGGTTCTCCCCACATTAGTCGACGCCTTTTCGGCAAAACGCGGACGGAAAAAGCTTTATGTCAACGCAAAGCGAACAAGGCGTCAAACGGCTCGGCTACTCACCCACACGAAACGAGCCGGTTGACAGCTTCTTCGCTCTTATTGCGTTGACATAATGATCCAGTCAGTAAAGACGAGTTAAAGGGGTTACCTGGAACGTTTTCCGGGAGTTTTGAAAATTGGTGAATTTATAGAT
>BHDV01019921.1:8639-20275 GCA_005406045.1 Adoxophyes honmai
AGGATCACACCGTGATGCTAGCGCGCTATGGAACCAAACGCGTTAGCATCACGGTGTGTGTCTAACACGCGTGACGGGTTAAGTATTAGTTCGTCGTTTTTAAGTATTCGTTAAGTATTCGTTCGTCGAGTACCCGAAATCGACGAGCATGTATGAAAAGATTAATGAATGTGGATGAAGCAAAAGAGGTATGTCAGGATCGTAGCAAGTGGAACAAAGTGGTCTCTGCCTACCCCTGTGGGAAAGAGGCGTGACGGTATGTATGTATGTATATGTATGTATTAGTTCATCCGAAAAATCTGACACCCATCTTTTTTTTCAGTTTGGAGTATCAGGCGCTTACTGCTACGAGATTTGGAAGCTGTGTGAAGCTCTTTGGGGTGCCGATTTAGAGAATGGAGGTAACTATCGTTTACAATATTACCGAACTAAGAATGCTTCAGGATGTACCGGCGCTATAGACCAGTTTTGTGACGCGGGAAACTTCGATCTACCAATGATAAAAAAGATTTTCGCTGAACTCTTGCGTTGTGATTGGTTATTGATTAAAGTCTCAGATAGATGACCTTTGACAGATGTCTAGCACCTAGTCGAAAAAAGCGTGTGCATAGCAAGCAAAATTGTGCCCAAAGCGTTTGTAAATAAAGTTCAATATAGATAAATTAATCGTTCGGCTACTCTCGGATATCGTTCTGCGCTTCTCGGCGCAGACGGTAACAGCCGATGTGACTTATTTTCTTGGGAATACTGTACTAAGTTTCATAAATACATAATGTACAAAAAAGGTAGTCAAACATTAAATTGACTGTATCTAAAGTTAAGATTCTGTTGATAGAAGGTATTTGCAGTAAGGCTGTCAGTCCACGAGCGGAGCGAGGCAACTGACCTGTAAGCGCGATAAAAATCCACCAATAGATTTGGATTCACTGACGAGGAGCGGTTTTTTTATGCCATTCTATTAGTGGATTTTCATCTCGCTCACCGCTCCGCTGCCTCGCTCTTCTCCAGTGGACAGGCAGCCTTAAGAGGATAGGAGTCGCGCCACTTCTCCATACAAACGTAGTCCCCTGTTTTCTCCGTGAATAATGACATTAGAGCAAAAAATTTGTTTTCATTAAATTTGTATCTGTTGTGGCTATGCCCCTATGATTTGTTTTTATCGATATTCTAAATAAGAAAAAAATAAAAAATATTTTTTTTTTGAAAATCGATAAAAGCAAATCATAGGGGCATAGCCACAACAGATACAAATTTAATGAAAAAAATTTTTTTTGCTCTAATGTCATTATTCACGGAGAATACAGGGGGCTACGTTTGTATGGAGAAGTGACGCGACTTCTATCCTC
Organism: Adoxophyes honmai; assembly: GCA_005406045.1. Lineage (NCBI taxonomy): Eukaryota > Metazoa > Arthropoda > Insecta > Lepidoptera > Tortricidae > Adoxophyes > Adoxophyes honmai. The sequence goes on from BHDV01019921.1 coordinate 9,986, forward strand.
TTAAGCGCTGTATTATCGTAATGTTTTGTTTCTTGAATAAAATGAAAACACATGTTTAATATTTTTTGGTGATCTATCTGACGGACTAAAAATGTTTTTTTTATCTTCCACCCACATAATCTAAAGATTCTAAACTCTACCTAGAGACCTCTAGTAATGTACTGTTTTGTCTAGATGTCCCCGGCACCGACGACTTGTCCCTGGTGAACCGGCACCGGGCGCTCCTAGCATGGCTTAAGGAGGCTGTGTCTTTGGCCACCGACGAGGAGCTGGCCCGGCCGCGCGCTGCGGAGCCCGAGGACGGTGAGGGAGCCCTACACAATACACTACTGCATAACACACTATACCGACGGACTGGTTAGATGATTTCCCCAAAATCGTAATTTCCCAGTAGCAAAATTTCTATTCGCATTATTCCCCAAATGACTTTTTACTCACTTTCGTTCTTTACTAAAGCTTATTTTCAAAGTAGCATTTTTCCCAGTTAGAATTGACACAGAAACATTTTCGACGGAGCTCCTATTCCTACGCCATTTTGGCCCTCCGGGCCGATGAAAACGTAACATAACCTAAACCTACCTACGTTTCTGCGACTATCTACCTACGTTTCAACTTAGCGACTTGATTAGATTATAATTAAAAGACGCAGACTATTCCATTCTACCATAGAACGATGCCGTCGATTGACGATCGATCGATCGATCTGGTAACGCCCTAAATAAGTGAAAAAACATTTATACTTCAGACTTTTAGGTATTTAAAAAAAGGTAAACAAACGGGAGCTGTCAAAAGCCAACCCGACAAAGTCAAAAATCACGTACGTAAGGTATGTGTTGCTACATTAAATACGAACCTTTCTATTTTAGTCGAATTACATTCCGATGGATCAAACCTTGTAATGCGACTAAAATAGAAAGTGTCGTATTTAATGTAGCATCACATACCTTACGTAATTTTTGACTTTGTCGGGTTGACTTTTGACAGCTTCCGTTTGTTTAGCTTTTTTTAAGCACCTAAAAGTCTAAAAGGATAGGAGTCGCACCACTTCTCCATACAAACGTAGTCCCCTGTTTTCTCCGTCAATAATGACGTTAGAACAAAAAATTTTTTTTCATTATATTTGTATCTGTTGTGGCTATGCCCCTATGATTTAGAAAATCGAAAAAAGCAAATCATAGGGGCATAGCCACAACAGATACAAATTTAATGAAAAAAAAAAATTTGCTCTAATATCATTATTCACTGAGAAAACAGGGGACTACGTTTGTATGGAGAAGTGGCGCGACTCCTATCCTCTTAAGTATAGTATGGAAAACGAAGTTATGAAAACCTTCGTACAAAACGCTAATTTCATAGGTAAGGAGCTAATATTATAATGTTTCCGGGAAATCATCCAAATCCTCAATAAACGCCCCAGAAATAGCTAACTTAATTTTTGTAAATGTCCAGAGCACGACGGCCACAGCCAGCAAGTGTGGACGCTGCTGCTTGGCGGCAGACTGCTGGAAGCCTGCAAGGTGTCGCGGGACCACGGGGACTTGCACATGGCTACACTGATCGCTCAGGCCGCTGGTAAGTTGGGGAGAATGAGTCATCTACAGAGCACGACGGCCACAGCCACCAAGTGTGGACGCTGCTGCTTGGCGGCAGACTGCTGGAAGCCTGCAAGGTGTCGCGGGACCACGGGGACTTGCACATGGCTACACTGATCGCACAGGCCGCTGGTAAGTTGGGGAGAATTAGGGAAATGTGGGTAGTTGGGTGTTGGCAAGCGGTTGTGCGGAAAGAGCGGTAGAGTTATACTCTGTTTATTTTAGGGGTAGCGCAGACGACAGACTTTTTGTGCGATCAAGTCTGCGGCGCACAAAAAGTCTGCGAGGATTGTATGCATTGTGCGCCGGACTTTTTGCGCGTCGTGTGCGTTACTTTGTATAATTCCATAGGTTTTACAGACTAAAAAGTCCGTCGCGGATAGTCTGTCGTCTGCGCATGGCAATATTTGAAATTCCAACGGAAAAATTTAAAGTTTTCTCTGGAATCCAAAGGTAAACTAGGTATGATTTGCAATAACACTTATTACTGTTTGTTATAAATATAATGATTTCAATAGAAATGGTACCAGTGTTTGCGGCGTTGCCTTGCATTTGCCTAAAAATGCGTGAGGTTTTGACAGTTCAGATTCAAATCTTTGGTTAAACGGAGTATAGTGTGACCGATGTAAAGATGTGACTGTATCCGTTGTATTTTTACTACTAGTTATTGTTGCAACTCTGATTGTTTAGAGTTATTTTATCATAATCCCACAGGATCCATGTACTATTTTTGGTATAAAAAACCGGCCAAGTGCGAGTCGGACTCGCGCACGAAGGGTTCCGTACCAAAAACTGCAAAAAATCAGAATTTTTGTATGGGAGCCCCCCTTAAATACTAATTTTATTTTAATTTAATTATTTCTTTTTAAAGCAGATATTTCATTAAATATTCTGCGAGAATTTCAAGTATTTAGCTATTACAGTTATTTAAATAGACACAAAACAGCAAAAAAAACACGTTTTTTCTATGGGAGCCCCCCTTAATTATTATTATTATTTTGATTTTAGTATTTACTAGCTTTCCGCCCGCGGCTTCGCCCGCGTGGAACTCGGTTATATTGCGGTATAAAGCACAACTATAAGAAAACTTCTCGTTTCAAACGACACACAGCGCCATCGATCTATCGTCTATCGTTCGATATCGATCTATCATCGATTGATATCGATCTATCAAGCAAACTATATTTTTGTTTTCCCTCGGGAACATCATTTTTTTTCGGGATAAAAAGTAGCCTATGTCACTCTCCGTGCCCTAAACTATCTCTACCTAAAAAATCACGTCAATCCATCGCTCCGTTTAGCCGTGAAAGACGGACAAACAAACAAACAAACAAACAAACAAACAAACAAACACACTTTCACATTTATATATTAATGTATGTATGTATGTAAGTGTGATGAGTAAACCTCACGATAGTTTTAGACCAGTAGTCGGCAACCTTGTTGATAAGGGACGTAAATCGGCGAAATTCAATGTTCCGTTCGTTCAAGGTTGTCGACCCTTGGTTGAGATGATAGTGTAAGTATCTTCTCCGTATGACGTTAGTTCTTTTTCTCAGGTGACGACGTATTCCGCGGGCTTCTCGCGCGTCAAGTAGCGCAATGGCGCGAATGCGGCGCCGATTCAGCGCTTTCATCGCACCGCTTAGCGTCGCTGCAATTGCTGGCGGGGCGGGCGGACGGCGCGCGGCTAGAGAGAGCCGCGTGGCTGTGCGCCTTACACGCCGTCGCCAGGTACATATACATACATACAGTCACGAACAGGGATTGTTGAGCCACTTACCACTGTTCGCAATTTAGACGTGTTATCAATGGCTGATATGACCGACTAGATATCAGCTATTGGATTAGTATTACACGACCAAGTTACAAACATAGGTAAGTGACTCAACAATCCCTGTTCGCAATGGTACATACAGTCACGCGCTTGCATTTGTGACCCACTACCATTAAGTTTTCTTAGAACATTCATAATGCAATAAGGTCGAAACTTAGTGCAATAATAAATACATACATACATACGTATTCTCACGCCTGTATTCCCATGAGGGGTAGGCAGAGCACATGAATTCAAAAATCCAGTGTCACGTTTAGCAAATTCAGGGTAGCCAGATGGTTAAACGTGATATTGTGATTTGCGTGTTAGTGCAATAATGTTGGATGTCAATCTAAGTTCCTGTCATTTCGATAATTGAATGTTGCGTTACCGAGGTTCTACCTAAGACGGAACTGTTTGATAACCATAGCAACAGCAGTGTCCGGTAAAACCGTGGTCGGTCATTGGTTAAACACAAGCTGTGTTGTAATGTAACCATAGCAACTCGCTGGATCGGCCATTGGCTAACCGAGCTTTGTTATAACCTAACCATAGCAACATCCGCGACATGGTGAAGAAAGTTCGGCAAAAGTCGTTGATAACTAATCGACCCCGATCAGCATTAAATATCAGTTCACCGATCTACGGCCCTTGTCTGCTAAAAGGCGGCCGACCAATGCTTTAGGCGACAGGCTAGCAACCTGTCAATATTCTACCTCTTCCATGTTTGCAAACCTAAAACTTTACTTGAAGTGGCTGCGAAGCGTGATGTAGTCATAATCATGGTTTTGTCTGTGTCACGTTTCGTGTGCTCTGCCTACCCCATTTGGGAACGCAGGCGTGATTGTATCTATGTATGTATGTTTCTTTCAATAGTTCCGTCTACAATATTCAACTCGGTTTCCTTTCGCTAGACGTGAGACGCCCTAAAAACAATTTCACTAACATTTTTATTTCATTTCACAGATACCTATGCCCCAAAGTGCCAACACTGGAGCAAGTCATCCGCACATACGAGGCCCTGTTTCTGCAAGACAACGAGGACTCTGTCGACCTGACCGTGGTGGCGGAGCACCAGACGGAGATGAAGTGCCCGCTGCCGCCCTACGTGGGGGAGTACGACGTTTGCGTCAGTAATGTGAGTACGACGTTTGTGTTTGCGACGTCGGTTGTAGTGCGACGTTTGTGTTAGTGACGTCGGTTGTAGTGCGACGTTTGCGTTAGAAATGTGAGTAATATAGTGCGACGTTTGCGTCAGCGACGTGAGTGTTGTAGTGCGACGTTTGTGTCAGAAATGTATTATAGAGCGACGTTTTCGTCAGAAATGTGAGTATTATGGTGCGACGTTTGCGTCAGAAATGTAAGTATTATGGTGCGACGTTTGCGTCAGAAATGTGAGTATTATAGAGCGACGTTTGCGTTAGCGACGTGGGGTCACATTACAACGTTTGCGTTAGCTACGTAAGTATTATAGAGCGACGTTTGCGTAAGCGACGTGATATGTTTTTTAGAGGGACAGAACGATCTTAACAGACGTAATCTGGTTGCATTGTCAATCGAAGTTTATATGTCTAAACATTTAAAGATCTTTTTCCCTTCGGATCGAATGCAATCCGTTAGTTAATCACAATAATCACATTTCTCAAGACAGTAATTTTTTTTCAGAATGGCCCTCAACGGCGGACTTTAGACCTCCGCTACGAACTGATCCGTTCGCGCGCGACTAACTCCCGGCCCGCGCTGCACCCGGCTTCTCACACGCCCGATCCCACCGACTATAGTCTTACGTGAGTGGTTATGTCACAAAATAACAAAATCCGTAGAAAATCCTAGGAAATAGCTTTCGTAAGATTCCAAACCGACTATTGGTCCAGTCCAGTAGTCGGCAACCTTTTAGCAGACAAGGGCCGCGGGTTACCGACCTCTGGTGTAGTCGATCGTAGCAAGGCAAAAAACGTAATAATATCCATGGTACAATATTTTTAGAAAAATCTATTGAACACGAAAAAAAATCGTTGACGACATAAAAATTACTGTATATTTGTCTATTAAACTACGCTGTTTCATTAAAAAAATTCAAGAAGTATGTGATGCGATGGACACTACAAGCTACATGAAAGAAAATTGATCGGTAGATCGCACATTCCTTTGTATGTAATGTAAATCTTGGGTCTCATTAGGTTGGCCACCTCTGGTGTAGAGGGTAGCTTATGCAATGAACTCGAAGGGCGAATTTAATAATAAATAAAATTAATACCTATTTGTATGTCTGTCTGTTTCAGTTTCCTGCTAAGCGTGTGGCTGGGTATCCCGAGCGCTCGCAGCGTCTGCGGCGTGGCCTCGCAACTGGAGGCCTGCGGGCTGTGGCCGCGGGCCGTACAAGCCTTAGCTCACCACCCGGACGGAGCCGCGTAAGTACACTAGTGTAGCCCAAGATTTATATCGAAATAGATGACTCACGTGTATGTACTTCGCGTGCCAAAACGGAGAGCAATGCTCCTCCTTTGACGCGATTTCATTCAGTTTTAGACCACTTAGATTAGGTTTAACTGCCTAGAGACAGGATAACTTGAAAAGGCGGCGTCACCTTTGAATGGGTTTCACTCGGACTGTCAATCCCCATCACTAAAGCGCTCATGTGACGATACCTACTGTAGAGGAAAAGTGGCACGCTTGGTTTTCACGCAAATGCAGGAACTCGCGGTATCTATTTCGATATAAGTCTGTACATATGTCTATTAGACCGTCGGCCCATGTAGTAAAATATATGGGTCATCTGAACCACCAGGTCACCTATCGAGAACGATATAAGGGCATAAAATAATAAGATTCAGTACTATGCCGTCACTTGTAAGCTGTCCAACTGAGTGCAGTTGAGAATTGAAAATTACAACTCTCGATTATTTCCTCTTGTCGCATGATTTTTGTACGGCGTTGCGGAATAATGGATTAGAACTGGTATTGGAATAGTATGAAACTGGTGCCGTAAAAAAACAAACGGCCAAATTTATCCTGGGAATAGTCGGAATATGGAAAAAAATCTGACCCTGTGGCTTACCATTTTATTCGGCACCAATCTCATACTATTTCAATACCAGTTCTAATCCATTATTCCGCAACCCCGTACAAAACTCATGCGACAAGAGGAAATAATCGAGGGTTGTAATTTTGAATTCTCAACTGCACTCAGTTGGACAGCTTACAAGTGACGGCATAGTGCTGAATCTTATTGTTTTATGCTCTAATATCGTTCTAGATAGGTCTCCTGGTGGTTCAGATGACCTATGGTTTTTCTAAGACGGGCCAGTAGTCTAATTGTCTACTATCCGCCCTGTCAGCTAGCAAAAAGCTTTGACGCGGCCAAGAATGTGTCACCATTGTGTCGATCAGTAGGCTTAGCACAGCAGCGTGGATAGACTAAAACCGGTCGCGGAGCACAGCAAAATTCGAGCGTTGACCCGCTGCCATCTATCTCTGTCGCACGCGTGCACTAATATTGCCTTCGCGCTCGCTCATTGCGACTTAACACTTAACATTTCACCATCGTGATAGTTGGGTAGACGTAATAAAATGACGGGTAGACTACCCCGCGCGACGCGACTAGAGCGTGTTGCCGTGCTAAACCTACTGAGCGTCTGCTGCGTCGCCTCGCAACTGGAGGCCTACGGACTGTGGCCGCGCGCTGTGCAGGCCTTAGCTCACCACCCGGACGGAGCCAAGTGAGTGCACTAGTATAGCCCGAGAACATAGAGGACAGACTATCCGCGACGGACTTTTTAGTCTGTGAAAATAGAACCTATTGAACTATATGCAGTAATAATGCGTACAATCCACGCAGACTTTTTGTGCGCCGCGGACTCGATCGCACAAAAATTCTGTCGTCTGCGCTGCGCGTATTCGTCACCATTATGTCAGTAGTATTGTGGCTTAGCTCAGCAACACGTGGATAGAGTAAAGGCCGGTCGCGGAGCACAGCGAAATTCGAGCGTTGACCCGCTGCCATCTATCTCTGTCGCACGCGTGCACTAATATTGCCCTCACGCTCCCACATTGAAAGTAGTGCTAAGCTAACTGAGCTAAGCGAACTGGGCTGTGGCCACGTGCTATACAAGCTTAGCGCACCACCCGGACAAAGCCGCGTAAGTACACTAGTATTAGCTGTGCCCGCGACTCCGTTCGCGTGGAATAGTGATTAATTTCCCCCGTTTTTTTTTCCACATTTTCCAATGTTTCTTCGCTCCCATTAGTCGCAGCGTGATGTTATAATAGCCTAAAGCAGGGGTCGCGAGCCACATGCGGCTCTTTGGATGTGAGGCTGCGGCTCTTTAGTTCCATTCGCATTTCTCTTATGAATAAATAGATTAGTTTTTTATCAAAAATCTTTATTTATGAAAGTATAGACGGTATTTATTGCTGACAAGAAAAAAAATTGTCTCTTTAAAAACTTTAATTCTGTAGTCATTTTTGGCTCTTCCGACTCGAAAGGTTGCCGACCCCTGGCCTAAAGTCTTCCTCTTTTTTTTCCCAGTCGCGGCCACCTAATCCGAGGCGTGTTGGACCGGCACGCTCCCTCCCGAGCTGATACTCCTGAGATGAAGAGGAGCCTAGAACTGCTGGCCACTCTTCAGGTGCCACAGAAGTGGCTGCTGCAAGCTCAGGCCAACAGGGCCAAGTACGAGGTGAGAGAGTTAGACTTGGCTAAAAGCATAGAGGACAGACCCCGTAGAGTACTAATGTCATTTTGGTTGTTCGGAGAAGATTCCGCCAAACAATTGAAGCGATCGCTGTGCTCTTATTGGCCGGCCCAAGATCGCGCGTAACGCTAGTGCCTTTTTCTCTACGGTTATTGGCTCTGTACAGTTTCTGTGACAGTGGCGGTAAACGTTAGTAAATTGAAATCAACTAACCTTTCGCGGGCCTGCGTGGCCAACATTGTTTCTCTATTGGTTCTGTCCACTATGGCTAAAAGCGACAAGGTGCGAAAGGGACTACAGAACGTCGAGCTTTTCCTTCAACTTTCTTTGTTGGTATACTCTTATTTCACATGTTTTCAAGTATTTTCCAATTGAATGTAACGTTTTATCTTTAAGAGGATAGGAGTCGCGCCACTTCTCCATACAAACGTAGTCCCCTGTTTTCTCCGTGAATAATGGCATTAGAGCAAAAAAAAATTTTTCATTAAATTTGTATCTTTTGTGGCTATGCCCCTACGATTTGCTTTTATCGATTTTCTAAATTTTATTTTTTATTTTGTTTTTATTTAGAATATCGATAAAAACAAATCGTAGGGGCATAGCCACAACAGATACAAATATAATGTAAGAAAAAATTTTGCTCTAATGTCATTATTCACGGAGAAAACAGGGGACTACGTTTGTATGGAGAAATGGTGCGACTCCTATCCTCTTAAGCCATCGAAATCGAAATAGTTTAACTTTGAATTTATTTCGGGGCTTCTCCGCTACATTTTTTTGTACTCTGTCTTGACCGTCATCCGATGATAGTGTGATGAATAACTGATTTTCTTTCGTCTGCAGCACTTGCCGCGTTTGGAGGCGGAATACCTGGCCGGTGCCGGGCAGTGGAACGCGGCGCACAAAGTGTTGCTGGATGAATTGCTGCCGGAGGCCGTGCTTGCTGGTGAGTGGGACGCTTTATTAATACATGCATATGCATACTAGTGATGTCACGAATATTAGTGAATATTAGTGAATATTAGTGGCGTCTGAAGAAGTTGTGGCGCACACCTATTTCTTAACTGTATATGTTTTTGTTATTTATACAATGTGTTACATAAAATCGGGTAAAAAAAATGCAATAAATTATTAAACCGAAAAATACTGTAAACCCTAGTAAGCTGTTAGCTGTTACTTAATAAAACTAAAGTTATCATAGATTATTTAATAGTGTATTCTTTGATGGATTTTATTTTTTTATTCAAAAAGGTTTGCAAACTGGATAAGAGGAATTAATGCCTTTTTTGTTTTATTTTTTTAATACTGTAAGTTGATTCCTTATACTGGGCCATTTAACCCCCTATCTTCTTTACTCGTATTTTTGGAACACGTTGTATAAACGTGAGACAGAAGCATCGGATCTCTCTTTCACTACATTTAATATTTTGGATTTTAGGGTAGAGAATAAAATCGGACGAAAATTACCTACACATTTTTCTAAACGTTTTCGACTCTCAACCTCAACTAATTAATTTCTTTTCTCGTAGACGACTTGCCCAGCATAGCACCGCTACTGGAGAAACTGAACGAGGCAGCGGAGAGGCATGAGGTCAGCGGCTGGCAGAACGGCGGCCAGGCGCTCTACCACTATATACGAGTCTGCGACGAGGTAACGTACATACATCACGTAATGGGGTAGGCAGAGCGCTCGAAACGCTACATAGACAAAATCGTGATTGTTTCACGTTTGGTGGCCATTTGTAGCATATTTTTTAAGTTTCCGTACCCAAAGGGTAAAAATGGGACCCTATTACTGAGACTTCGCTGTCTGTCTGTCTGTCTGTCTGTCCGTCTGTCACCAGGCTGTATCTCACGAACCGTGAGAGCTAGAGAGTTGAAATTTTCACAGATGATGTATTTCTGTTGCCGCTATAACAAGAAATACTATAATCGAAATAATAATAATTAAGGGGGGCTCCCATAGAAAAAAAAGTGTTGTTTTTTTTTTGCTGTTTTTGGTATGGAACCCTTTGTGCGCGAGTCCGACTCGCAATTGGGCGGTTTTTAAATAGTAAAATTCGATCGTCTTTCCTTAGTAGTTTCTTGATCCTTTTTGAAGCATCTTTCTGTCGTTGTCGTCACAGATCCGCAGTCTAGTGTCGTCGCCGTGGAGCGGCAGGAGCGACGCGCAGGCGCGGCTCGGGGC
>BHDV01019921.1:27636-50860 GCA_005406045.1 Adoxophyes honmai
CGCAGGTAAAAAAAAGGGTACACAAAAAAAAAAGGTAGGGTACACGAAAAAAAAGAAAAAATGGTACACGCTAAAAAACGGGCCAAGTGCGAGTCGGATTCGCGCACGATGGGTTCCGTTCCAAAAACAAACAAAAAACACGTTTTTTCTATGGGAGCCCCCTTCAAAAAAAGGAATTTCTCAATTCGGCTGATTTTTTTTATGTATCGAATTTACCGATTTCGATGATTCTTTTTTTAATTGATAAGGAATGGCTTCCCATTGGTCCCATTTTGATTTCATCAATATCTGACGAGTAGTTTTTGAATTACATCAAATGCTATTTGTATGAAATGTTATTTGACATCAACGGGCATTCAAGCGTCAGTCTGAACTTCACCGAAAATCGCTACCACCGTCTTACGCTCTTGCCGCAAAGCAGCAGTGCTTTTGGCACGGTAGGTAGTAGTTTAGTTTGTAGCGGGAGCCCCCGCGGCAGCTCGCCGGGCTCCTTTAGAGCCCTACCCGTGCCCCCGGACTATACACAGCATGGCTGCACGCAGGTATGTTTGAACATCAACGGGCATTCGATAAGTGAAGTTTGATTTACCTAAAACGGGACTGTAATAATGTAACCATAGCAACATCAATTTCCGGTAAAACCATTCGGTCATTGGTTAATCACAAGCTGTGTTATAATGTAACCATAAGAAACGCGCTGGATTGTCCATTGGCTAACCGAGCTTTGTTATAACCTAACCATGGCAACGTCCGCGTCATTGGTGAAGAGAGTTCGGCAAAAGTCGTTAATAACGAATCGACCCCGATCAGCATTGTAAACGAGCTATTTACACTGTTAAATTGTCATTTTCTGTCAAGTTGACGTTATTGCACGGTGACATTTATGACATTAACTGATAAAATATTAGCTCTAAATAGAGAAAGTTTGCTACACGATATTCAACCATAGGTACAAATTAAAGCTCGTGACTGTACGTCGGGATCGCTACCACCGTCTTACCCTCCTGCCGCAAAGCAGCAGTGCTGTACACCTGTACAGTAGACCTGCTGACCTTACGCACAGATCCTGTCTGTTCACACATGAGTTCCTAGACTTAGGGGGCTCCATAAATTACGTGGTGTTTTAGGGGGGGAGGGGGTCGAGTGAAATCTCATCTAATCTTACGATGGAGGGAGGGGGGATCACAATCATGACAAATATAAAGTTTTTTTTTTTCTTGTTTGAAACAAAAAAAATACAATTTTGGTCCTTATATTCGAGATAGAACATTGCCCATGGTCTTAAAACCCGAAGTGTGGAATGTGGATGGCGCTTTATATTTGACACTTCATTAGTATATCCGAACGAAGAAAAATTTTGAGTTTTTTTTTTACAATAACAATCCAACGCGTTCACGTAAGAAACACAAATTTTGGAAAATCTCACGTGATATTGGGGGTCGGGGGAGGGGGTTGAATTAAATCTCACGACATCTCACCAGGGGGGGAGGGAGGGACAAAAAATAATAAAAAAATCACCTCACGTAATTTATCACCTAATTATAATAGATTATTGAACATAATTTGTTCTTTGACGAATTTTCAATTTTTCAAAGTTTGTTCCACGTTGTATAATACCATTTTTGATTTTACCATTACCATTTTTTACCATTTTAAATTGATAGTATTTGTTGTACAGTTACATCACCATGTTTATTGTATCTTCTCTTTTTGTCGGTCTCAATAATTTCGTTTCCGTTCTGCCTCTCTAAGGTTGGCTGTAAGAGATCCCTTAAGGGATAAGTCCGCATTTGTACTTCGCCATTTCATTTGTATTCAATTTTTGTTTTTTGTAATTTGTGTTTTTTCCTTTTGTACAATAAAGTGTTTACTTACTTACTTAATTTTTGTTCACAGATCACTATGGAGTTGGCAGAGCAGGCATCAGAAATGTGTGCAGAGACCGTCCCCTCCCCTCCCCGCGCTGCCGTACAGACGTAACACACACACACACACACACACCTACCAAAACATTTTAGGATTTGAAGAATAACAGCCGGGTTAGAAAAGGTACAATAGGCTACTACTAAAAGCATAGAGAATAGAACCTATAGAGAAACAATGTTCGCAACCCCGGTCCGCAAATAGTTTGTTGACTTCAACATACTAAACGTCACCGTCACTGTCACAGAAACTGTACAGAGCCAATAACCGTAGAGAAAAAGGCACTAGCGTTACGCGCGATCTTGGACCGGCCAATAAGAGCACAGCGATCACTTCAATTGTTTTGCGGAATAATTTCCGAACAAACAAGATGACATTAGTACTCTATAGGTTCTATCCTCAATGACTAAAAGAAACGACTGCTAGATGACTAAAAAAAACTATTTATTCCGTCAGATAGACCAAAAATATACATATACATGTTTAAAACTAAACTATGCTAGAAGTGGCTGCAAAGCGTGTTATAGTCACAATCATGGTTTTATCTATGTCACGTTTCGTGTGCTCTGCCTACCCCATTTGGGAACACAGGCGTGATTGTATGTATGTATATATTTAAAACACACGTTTCTTGTTTTCTCTGGCTCTCAAGGGTTGGCTGTAAGAGATGCCAGGGATAAGTCCGCCTTTATACTTCGCCCATTTCATTTGTGTATAAGTTATTGTATTCAGTGGGCCCTGGGGCAAATAAAAAAATGGGGCCCCACACCTATGTAAACTGATTATTGTGGCGTAGCCCCCTGAGCTTGAGGGCCCCGGGGCACTGCCCCGCCTAGCCCCTTGGTAGCTACGCCCCTGATTGTATTTCGTGTTTTTACAGTTAAGTGTTTACTTACTTACAAACAAAAAATAACGATAATACAGCGCTTAAGTTTTGCGTGACGTCACGCCTTGGTAAAAATTGTACCACGTGGTGATGGTGACGACTCGAAACTACTAAATACTTGTTCAATAGTTTTTAATGATCTAACTGACAGAAAATATAGTTTTTTTAGTCTGTAGACACCTAGCCTGTTGAAAACAAAATTGATGATATCAACTCTAAAACTAACAGGTCATGGGCAAAGTCGGGCTCATCCGTTATTTAACGAGGTTAACATTTTATATAAATTAACGTTAATAACATAGTTAACGATGGTTATCGGTTTGGGCTTATAGCTAAATTGCACAGAAGAAATGGAGAGGTGTTAATCTAAACCCGTTACCACAGAATAATATTGTGCGCAACTTGTAAGTTTTAGAGTTGATAAGAATGGAAAACTAAGTTTTCTTAATTCGCGAGTGTTTTAAAATTCTTCATTTTGGATTGTAAAATAAATTACGCCTAGTTTATTTTGTTAGGGACTTATTTTTAAGCGTATTGTGAAATCCGTACCTCGATGCGTTTGGATTATTTATTATTCTGATATTACAATAAAATAAAGCTAAAAAAAAGTAAGTTTTTTTTAAAAACCTCATAAATACAAAATTACTCGTTTGTTAAAGTATTGCAAAATAATTATTTCGTCGAGTTACGGATTGTTTCCTGAATTTGTAAATTTTATTTAAGTTTTATCTTTATGTAGGTTAGTTTCTGGTTATGAGAGTTTGTGTGTATGTCTGTATGTGCCGTATCTCCAATAGTTAAAACTGTTAGCAGAGTTAATTATGACATTTGTATGGCTGTTTTTATAATATCACGTAGCTAAATAAAATGAGTTCAAAATTAATTTGGCCAATTTTGACATTTCTCTGTTTATTCTAAACATATACGGATGACTCACGTCTTAGATCGAGTTTAGCTCGAACAACAATCGCCGCGGCGCTTAGATGAAGGGCTACGGTCTAGACCGAAACATGTCGAGCTGAAATCGGTTCAAGACGGGAGTTTTTTTTTCAATTCAAATTAAAGTAGTATTTTCTGTTCGATCAATGTACTTTTCAAATTGTACCAAAAAATAGGGTTTTAGTTATGAAATTGGTTTAAAAATTTTGCTTGGTAATATTAGCCCGTGGGACCGTTAATGTAGTATTTATTTAATGTTACTCTCAGGAATCAACATTAACTAATAACCGTCAGCGTTTGATAACGGTCCATGCCTTTAGGAATATATTTTTGTATTGTTTTTTGTAGGGCCTTGGGCCTTTTCCAGTAATTATTGAAACAAGATAGGTACCAGAATGTAGTGTATTTTTCACTTCGCAAGAGGGTCGTCATAGTACGTCAAATCTGGATATTAATAGAAGTACAGACTTTGTTAACCGACAACTGATTACTAAGTTAACTTCGTTAACACATTCACGACCAAGCCTAAAATCAAAACATCTGCGCGGAACCGAGTAGTCTATAGCTAGTACTGCATGAACCCGGCTACCGGGTCCTCGGTATCTCGCGAATGTTTTGAAGAACCCGGGAGACGGGTCCTTGGTTCTGAATGTGTTAAAAGATTCAGGCTAGTTTTCTACTAATCTCACTATGAAAAGGTTCAAAGGGGCACAGGTATCAATTTCCTTGACTGTACATACCCTATTTAACGAGTAGTGAATATACAGACGGATTTTGAATACTCCATTGTTTACAAGACCGATTGCAATCCCCAAAGTGAGCATGTACCCGTTAACGAAATTAACGATGATATTTTTTCGTTAATCGACGTTCTAGTGCTGAGTGAGCTATTTAATCAAACTTTCGGCAATATCTTGAAGTACTTTAGTGAATCTTAGCACTTGTATTTCTTTAATTTATAACAGTAATAAGGTATTTTCTTTGCCGGTTTTGTTGAATACAAAAGATTATATTAATAAAATTGTTTAAAAATCAATCTGTATTATTATAGAATTTTGCACTCTGACTCATTCGTTTAAAAAATATATTTATGTATTAAAGACATGAAATATGGAATTTAATTTAAACATACCTATACCGTAACATAGTTTAAAATCGATTCCTTGATACTTAAAATAATAGTTTTTTTGTTGTAAAATGTAAAAATGGAGGGTGGTAATACATAAGTAATAATTATGTATTTTAGGATAAGGTTAAGTTGTAATAAAAAATATTTTTCAATTATTTTCATGTTTTATTTTACACCTTATTTGTCACTAAACAATTATCATTTATTAACAATATAATTCAAACTTGTTGGTAAAGGATACAATAGGAATAATTATTAGTAATTACTATTTTTTTACAGTACATTGGCAAAGGAACCTCATCCATACATCCAAGATTTTGCATCAAGCTAGACTAACCCTATTAGACGAATTTATTAGACATTCAGTGGATATAAAAACTGAGCCCAGTAGGCTCTGTACGGCAACACGCGCGCGACATAGACCACATACATACATACATACATATACTCACGCCTGTATTCCCAAGAGGGGTAGGCAGAGCACGTGAATTCGAAAAACCAGTGCCACGTTTAGCAATTTCACGGTAACCAGATGGTCAAACGTGATATTGCAGTGACAGGTTGCTAGCCCATCGCCCACAATACACTAACCCTTTCCCAGAGTCCAGTCATTTTCTAACGTCTCCAGTTACAGTCATAGGTACAATTTTGTACATAAAGCTGTTATCCAGTAACTTGTTTTATGTAATCTGTTATGTGCAATAAGTGTAACAAAACAAAACCTTGCGCAAAACTGGAGGCGTGTCTGTGGTTGGCATTACATATCTCCACTTGTTTCTTCACAACTCACACGTCTACCTCCATTTCACTATCAACAACTGGCATATCACCTGTATCGAGGCATGGCAACGATTTACTCCCACCAGCATTTTCTTCTATGTACTGTAATGATTCCTTGCCAGTGCCTTCATCAGGGCACGGTATTTCTTCGAGCTTCTCTTCTTCAATTTGCTCAATTTTGTCTTCAGGAACAGTTGGTTCTGTTGCTTCCGCTTTGGCTTTCGGTGTCTTCTTCCTATATTTTCTATTTGGAGTCTTCTGCAAAGCCTTTATTAAGGCGTCCTGGAAGTTCAGAGATTTCGGCTTGTAGTATTTGCTGTGGGGTTTCACAATCTTCTCTATAGGTGTATCTCCTAGTAGATGAGCAAGAGGATTTACGTGTACCAACTTTGTTCCGTCAGGCAGATGGACAGACTGAGCAGGCTCTATCTTTGGTATTGGTTTCACCTCAGGCTTATGCATTATGTCATCCATTTTAACTATCTTGTAGTATGGTGCTTCCGGTAGCAAATGCGCTATCCTAATAGACTTTAATTCTTTCGGGAATTTTGGGATTATTATCTTGTGAGTTGTCCGCATTTTCTTCGGTGGCGGTTCCTCTGTGCCTTCCAGGGTTACTTCTTGCTCTACTTCTGGGATGTGCGAGTCTTTGACGTCCTCATGATCTTGGCAACTGTAATCATTGTCATCATAATCATTTTGGAAGTGACCATCATCAGGAAACTGGTATTCGATTTTGCTATTATGTGACTGTTCAATCTTCTTTATGATAACAGAATGTTTCTCCTCATTTTGGCTCTTGAATTTCACAGGCATGGCTAGCTTGACCGGACCATAGATAACAGGAGGTGTGAACTTAGTCATCTTTATAATGGGGTCTCTAGCCCTCCCGGAGACTTTCTTAACAATCATGCTGTTCTTCACTTGAACAGTTTTAGACTCGGTCACATCGGGTGTGAAGTTTTCTATAAACTTTTGCACGGAAAGTTCGCTGTTCACTGGGGTCAGAGTGGCAGTGACCTTGTCTTTCTCACAGGAAACTTTTTTGACTGTGTTCATGAACTTCTGAGAGTTTGAAATCTCTTTCTTCTTCTCCCCTTTCTTCCTTCTTTCGAGGAGTTGTTTCAAGGTCTCCGTTAGCCTCGAGCTTGAGTGTTTTTCTTCTAAATGCTGCTGCAGATCTGATTTAGTTTTAAATGTGCGTGAGCACTTAATGCACTTCTTAGATTCATCTTTAAAATGCATGCTAAGGTGGTTATTGTAATTCTGGAACGTGTAGCAATATTTCCTGCATATTTCACACGTAAACCTTTGCTTGATGTTCAACTTCAAGTTCTTGTACTTCTTGTTTATACGGATACCTCGTTTCCGTAGCTGGGATTTGATTTTAGCTTTCTTTTTTATTACTACTAAGGGTTCGTCCTCACTATCATAGTCTTCAGACAGTACTATGGTCTCGATTTCCCTTTTGAGTTTTGTTTTTCGTCTCCGCTTAATCTTTTCCGGTTCATTGGCATCAGTTTGATTGCCTTCTGTTTCTGTCGGGTTCATGAAATCTGAATTCACATTAACCATTGTTGCTTCTTCTCTATTAGTGTCAGTTTCAGCACCTACTTCATTGTTTGTTGAAGAAGCTGCTTTCGTTTGTTTATTGGCAACGGGTTCGGAAGCATATTTAGAAACAGGTTGGAAAGGTTTCTCCGATTTCTTATCCGTAAAGAAAACATGAAGTCTCTCATCAAATTCAACAAAACCTTTGCTCTCATGCGTCAACTTGATGTGCAACGTAAAAGGTTTCCGGAGTCTAAACTTTTTATCGCAAATCCTGCAGTGATAGGGCTCGATATCTTTGTGTTTCATGAAATAGTGAGCAAATAAACGCTGGGGATGCTTGAAACTGGTGTCACAGTAAGTGCATGAGTATTTATATAGATGAAATTCAGGTTTGTGAGACCGTTCAATGTGTTTATCCAGTGCAACTTTACCGACACACTCTTTCCGGCAAAACATGCAAGAGACCAGTGCTACAGATAATGGGTGCTCTGCACTTTGGTGCTCCGACAAATCATAAATATTATCAAACAAAGAACCGCAACTCGGGCATTTAAGCACTGTACACTGTTTAAAATGGGACGTAAACGCCTTTCGGTCTATATTTTTCTTGCATTTCGAGCACTCTTTAAGTGGTGGGAGTTCATTCACAGAGTTGCATTGAAGTGATCTAATCAAATGATGCCTCAAAAGATCTTTTCTCATGTAGACTTTGTAACACTTATCACAAGCAAAACTCCTGCAATTTTGTATTTTTAAATGCGAAATATAATCACATAGATCAGGGCTGCTGTACTTGCAGCGTAAACAGATATAGATGAAGTCTTTGCCGATGGATTCCAAGACACTGTCGGCTTTCATGTTGATCAAGGAGGACAGTAAGGCATAATAGTTGTTTAAAATGACACCACCCTCCATACAGCGGTGTCTAGCGTCGTGTTGGCGTAAAGTGAAGTTGTTCTCGAAGGTTTGACCACAGTCGAAGCAGGAGTGCTTGCCCCTGGTCCTCGCATCCATGTGTTTTCTTTCGTGTATCCGTAGATTGTTAATGTTGCTATAGACTCTAGGACAATATGAGCACTGTTTTAAATCCACAAGATGTATGTTGCGGATGTGTAATGCGTAAGCTTCGGCATCAGGGAAGCTTCGGTCGCAGAAGTGGCAAAGTATGAGGCTGCTAGAAGGCTCTGGAGGATGCATTTGCTGCATGTGTACCTCGAGATCGGCAGAATCCAAGAACTCTGCGTGACATTCGGGGCATGTCGTGTCGTCCGTATCAACAGCCATCACCGTGACGGCTTTCCCCTTTTTTCCTTTAACACGCTTAGATTTTTTCATGTTTACAATGCGTTAATGCAACTTTTTTCGTAGAAAATATAAAATAACACCCATAGGGTGCTGAAATGGAATTGACAATTGACAGCGTCTAATTGCTTTTTAAAGTCAGCTCGTTCGGAAAAAGCAAAGACAATTGGTCCATACAGTCTTTCAATGAATTAAACGCTACTTGCCGCTAGATGTCATTTAATTTTTGTTTCAATTAAATCTGCGATAGATGTCACTACCCGGCTTTCGGCACTACTGTTTGGATAGCATTGCTTAGATTAGAGAATAATAAATTTCTCCATAAAAATATTTCCGTTGCTTTTCTGATTCATTTGTAAAATGTAAATGATTACTACTAGGCAGCTAATTATAACTGGTCCGAGATCGCAAAGCCAATTGGAATCTAAATGTCGTACAAGGCTCAAAAAATACTATAATACTACAGTACTACAATCAACTAGCGAGTAAGTAGGACTAGCATAATAGTGAAACTGAACTGAGTGTTTCAGTAATGGCCCTCGTTTAAATCAATTACTTAAATTAGATAAAACTTATCTTTATTGCGGGAATTAAGGAAAGTTAAGTTAATTATAGTACAAAATAGGTGTAGGTGATTAAACTCGCTGGAGGTTTACGCAATCTAAAGTCCAAACAAAGTATTTTAGACTGCACTAGAATTAATGGTTTTAAATTAATTATTGCATTATTTAGTGCAGTAATATTTTTTCCCGTGTGTCTTTAGATAAATACTAGGTATTAGGTAGTCATGATTGTCCCTGGGTATTGTTAAGTAAATCTTTATTAGGGAGCTTCGTTTTCTTTTTTTTCTGTGTCTTTTTTTAATTGACAGTGCTCATGATTCGAGAGTAAGAAAATCATAAAAAAAAACAAATTTAAAAAAGATGTAACAACACGATTGTTTTTGAAAACCTTCAACCTATGAGTAACGTATCTACTTTAGTAAGTTGTACACGTTGTATCTTTTTCGATCTGCATAATTACTATTTCGATTTTATTTACACACCTGGTTTTCCACATGGTAACAGTAACAGAGATGTTATTCATTAAATGAATGGAATTCTTTTTACATACACAATAACCGGCACAAATATTGTGAAATCGCAATAGCTTCGTTTTATGGAATTAAATAATAATCAGATTAAAAATTATTCCCAACTATCACCGAATTTAACTATCGATAAACATCGCATTCTCCTTAAAAAACTATGGTTTTCGTTGACACTGAAATACAAAACTTTGATTACAATGTCTTTTTCTACCATTGTGCTGGTTGGTGTTAGTCAAATATCTTTATGATATTTAAGTAAAGTCAGGGTATATGTTTATACTAAAATTAAACATCATATTCATGGCCACCACACACTTATTATTCATTAGATAACAACTGTGCCCCGTACATTTTACAATGTCACGTCAATCCATCACTGAGTCATCGATATAAAAGTAAAATACTGTTTTTAAATTACCAAAACTATGTGAAACAGTTGGTCCAACAGTCCCCATCTTTTATAAAAGTATATTTATCGCTTGCCATATTTTTTATATTTTCCCGCTTAACAATTTAAAAAGACCGAATCGAATGCATGCAGCAAAGGGCGCGTTCCACAAGGCGCCCACAACGATCGCATCGCCCTCCTCAGCGTTCCGCTTGGCGCCCGCGGTCGTTGAGGGCGAATCATTTGACGTGACAGATGACGTCATTGCTCGCGACCACGTCGCGCCCACTTCGCCCGCAAAATATAGGTGGGTCGGAGTGGGCTTTCACTTAAACGTCACCTGTCACATGACACATGTCATCAGATTTTGATGAATTTACCGAATCTCATTCGTTTTGCGAAAAATGCTACTATAAATTAACGGGAACCCCTGTTTATGTTTGGGGACATCTCTATTTGACAGATGTCAATGTAACTGTCGCTTTTCCCTCGCAATCCGCAACGGTCGTGTTGTAAAGAGATAATGAATAAACCAAGCTTATAATGAACATGATCGAAGTTTTAATTCAAGAACTACAAATTACAAGAACAACATGAACAGTTTAATTAAATTTTGCTCCAATCCATGCGAAATATTTACTAACAACCCCCAAAGCTGCACGTTTTCTCTATGCCGCCATATAGGAAGCCCACGGCGCTCAAGTTTTGCGTTCCACTTGAAGCACTCGCCCACAACGCCCGCGTCGTTTTTTCCCAAGTGGAATGGTAGATTCTGCGGTCGTGGGCGAGGGCGTTGTGGGCCCCAGGTGGAACGCCCCCAAAGTAAACTTAAATTGAACGTTACTTTACGGGGTTGCCATATTTAAAGCAAATGTATTCCCTGTACTCCCTGTTTCATATTTATCAAGCAAGTAATAATGAGAATGTTTGGGCTAACAATTACATTACGATACATACATACATCACGCCTGTATTCCCAAGAGGGGTAGGCAGAGCACATGAATTCAAGAATTCAGTGCCACATCTAGCAATTTCAGGGCATCCAGATGGTTAAACGAGATATTGCAGTGACAGGTTGCTAGCCCATCGCCCACCATACACTTACCCTTTCCCAGAGTCGACTCTTACGACACCCACGGGAAGAAAGGGGGAGGCGCTATTCTAACCCGGCACCACACGTACCGTACGTACATTACGAGTTTTAAACAAAAAACTTTCCACATCTTTACGGGAGGGATGTCACTGCTACTGTTCTTTTAGTAATAAAAAACCAACACTTTCTTTTACTCTTAGGTCCTGACAATATGACCACGCCATCGGTCATATATTGTCAGGACCTAAGAGTAAAAGAAATGTAAACGTTGCAACTAGCTATTATATGTTATAATTTATAACGATAGCCACCTCAAAGCAGCATAGATGTAAAAGTTTTTTTTTTAGTTTTTGACAAAATTAATCGAAACATACCTTTCTTTGAAAAAATACTGGTATTTTTAAATCTTAATCATTACAGATTACATAGGTATCCAAACATTTTTAGTTTAACTATCTAATCGCCGAAACTATTAAAACACAGTATGCAGTTATGATTTACCCGAATTTCAGGAAATTCTCAATTACCCGGCCACCCTCCGCACTGCAGTGGGAATCACGTTTTGTTCGTTGTCAGCGTACTGTCATGTCACCATCCGACTGTCACCCTGTGTCCGTACCAAAGAAATAGGCGGTGGCTGCTGCCATGCTCAAAATCAACATTTAAAGGTAAATAAAGTGCTTTTACACAAAATCCCAGCTAAATACTACCCGGAAACACATTTGCGCCTCTTAAGTTTTAGATTGCTATGTCATTCTAACCTAAATTGACGAGCTATTTATTTTACGAATTATCGATGTTTACGTGAAACGGTGCTTATAATAATAGTTATAAACTAATATTTGTGCTAGAAACTGTGAAAAAGTGCCTCGAATGTTAATACAAACTTGTTAAATCCGTGCTTTCGTTATATTTAAAGTTACCTACGAAAACAACTTAGCTGGTTTTGAAATTCAATTTTTTCATGTAAATACATATTTATCGTATGGTTTAGTCATGTATTTGCGTCTGGAACACGTGTATTTGTCATATATTCTCTGTTTTCGTAGTGATTGTGTGGTGGAATAAATTTATTATTATTACAGTATGCAATGTTTGTTCTGTACTAACTTGAGAAAGGAAAATAGGTAAGTTGGCTAAGGATGTTTTTGCTTCATTTGAATTTATTACTGATGGGATTATATATTTTATGAAATCAAATGCTTTGTAAATATTTTAATTCAATTACAAGCATTCTTATTAGAGTGTTAAAAACATTAAAATGAGATAGCAAATTCAATTCAAACCAACCATTATAAATTATGCTACTTAGCCAACTTAGGGTTGATGTAACAAAACAATATATATAAATCTTGGAATAAATCATACTTACCCACTTTTTTCATTAGAAAAAAAAACACAAGTAAAAAGAGACTAATTGAAAGTCTAAATTTAAGTCAAACAACCATCCTATATCCCTGGTTGCCATGGTGACTCCTGAGTCACCCAGTGACGTGATTTTCTAAGATACAGTTAGAAATTGTTACTGTTATGAACACATTTCTTGGCCCATTGAATGCCGTCTTTGTAATATTGCATAGTCATATAACATGGAGGCCAATATGTATTCAAGAACTTCCAAGCTTACCTAAGAACTACCATGTAAAACGTTACCGGTTCGTTACAACCAAATATCATAATACAATGTTCTCAATACACCGCAATGTCAAAACAGACAAGTTTCATAATGCCTAAAATTCGAAATGACTTAAGCCTAATTCTTAATATGCACAATTCCTGATATCCCTTTAAGTCTAATTGACTTTTTCTTGTGTTTACTAATTTCCAAATCAACCTAATCTCAAAATGACTAAAAACAAAACAAAACTGTTGCAAGATTTAAACATCAATTTCTCGATATGGAAAGTTTTCATTGACAGGTAAGACAATATAAATTTAATTATCATCTTACGGGTTTTAGTTTGAAGGTTGAGTTTACGTCAAGTTGATATGTTTGTTAAGGCCTTTAGACAAAATTTTAGGCATTATGAGAAAGTGTGTTTTTGAATTTGGGATGTAATGATAATAACGCAATTTAACTTTCAGTCGAAATACCAACTATATGTTTTGGATATCGGGTGTAATGTGTAAACGTCAATATAACATTTTGTTCGAATGAAACTTAACGTTTTTGAGATTTTAGTCATTTTCGAACTAAGGCAATTTGAGATAAAGTCGAAATAGGTTATAGGGTATTATGATATTTGGTTGCAATGAACCGGTAACTGTAAAACTACATACATTCATCACTCCTGTATGTCCAAATGGGATAGGCAGAGAATGTGAAACACTACATACTCAAAACCTATTTCGCTTTCTGTAGCCACTTCCAGTTCCAGCAAGTTTTTTAAGTTTTAAGTTAAGAGGTCCACGTGACAGATTGCTAGCCAGTCGCCTAAAATATATCAACTAATCCTTAGTTGCTTCTTACAACATCCACGAAAGGAATGGAGATATTATTCTAAGCCTAACACTACATTAAACAAACGAACTAGACCAGCCATACTCAAGTGTGTTCCGCGGAACCCCAGGGTTCCGTGACACCCCTGGAAGGGTTCCGCAAGAATTTAGAAAAAAAACACCTCTCTCTGGTCAAACGTTTTGGTGCAGCATATGGACGGACGGATGGACTGTAGTTTTTTTATAGGGTTCCAACAAGTATTTCGCTTTCCAAAGGGGTTCCATCAGCAAAAAAGTTTGAGAACCGCTGAACTAGAGACATGCTATTTTTTATCCTGCAAAAATGCATAGATCCCGTTGGATACCAAGAATATTTACTGCATAGTGATTTAAATTGAGTAAATAACATTAATGTCAATATTTACTGTAAATGCCAAGTTATGCAGTTAATAATAATACATTTCCTTGTATTACTGTTTCCTTAACTGAATAGCAAAACACTGTAGTACTTGTGGTGTGCGAAGGAATTGTTCTCTTGCGTAAAATTTATTGACTACTCCATAACCACAACTGTGTTTTATTTAACCTAATAATAGCAGTTACATGGCCGGTTGCTAACTTGTTGCCTAAAGAATACTTGGATTTATTTGCAATCCGTAATACAACACATTAAACACTATGTAGCACACCCAAAATTGTCCTGAAAATTGTAGATCTTGTTATTATGATCTTTTTTTTTTAATTAATCTGCAATCGGCTTCAAGCCATAATCAGATGGTTAGAGGGTTTCAAATCATTGGGTGGGTTCCATTGAACACCATGTCCTTCTATGTGGGGCTCAGTGTCTTTGATCTAGCTCTAATATTTGCCATCTTTTTAGTCTTGGTATGTATTCGCCTTCATGCAATAAGTCCCTGGCCAGTTCATTGGAGTGTTTTCGTAGTCTCTCCTTGTAGTTCATGCCGTATTTATTGACTTCTTCTTTAATGGTTAGTAGCTCGGTGTATTCGTGTAGTTCTGTATTTCTTGCAAACCATGGAGCACAAGTGATTTGTCTGAGTATTTTGTTATTAACACCTAAATGAATCTGTTTTATTTAACTAAATTTTACTCTCATCTTTTTAAACCACATTTTCATGGTAAATAGAAATCATCATCAGCCTACATACGTCCCACTGCAGGGCACAGGCCTCCTCTCAGTATGAGAGGGCTTGGGCGATAGTTCCCACGCGGGCCCAGTGCTGATTGGGAACTTCACACACAACGTTGAATTACTTCGTCGCTGTGTGTAGGTTTCCTCACGATGTTTTCCTTCACCGAATAGCTCGTGATAAATATCAAATTTGATATCGCACATAAATTCCGAAAAATTCAGAGGTGCGAGCCCGGGGTTTGAACCCACGACCCTCTGCGTGAGAGGCCACAGTTCGAACCGCTGGGCTACCACGGCTTATACGCCACGCGGTAAATAGAAATAGGAATTATAATATGCCGTGTGGTGTCGGATTTAGATGGCGCTGCGCAGACGACAGACTTTTATGCGAACGAGTCTGCGGAGCAATAAAAACTCTGAATGGCGCGCAGAGAGTTTCTATCCAGAATTTTTATTGCTCCACAGACTCGATCGCACAAAAGTGTGTCGTCTGCGCAGCGCCTAACACCTCTTTGTTTCTTCTGTGGATGTCGTAACAGGCGATTAGGATATAGGTCAAGGTATGTTTGAGCCGACAGTCTAGCAACCTGTCCCTATTCTACCAGCCGGCTTAGCACAGCAAGGCGCGAGTAGAGATACGCGCGAGATAGACTATACATACATACATCACGCCTGTATTCCCAAGAGGGGTAGGTAGAGCACATGAATTCAAAAATTCAGTGCCACGTCTAGCAATTTCAGGGTATCCAGATGGTTAAACGTGATATTGCAGTGACAGGTTGCTAGCCCATCGCCCACAATACACTAACCCTTTCCCAAAGTCGACTCTTACGACACCCACGGGAAGAAAGGGGGAGGTGCTATTCTAACCCGGCACCACATAGACTATACCTTTTTTTTTTAATGGCTTTCATCCTTGCTATATGGGCAAGGTAGACTATACCTGTCACTGTCTAACTAGAGAGGTGGAAATGTAAGCTAGACAATCCCGCATGCGATACGACTATACTCCGTTTCATTTAAGATTTGAATCTTAACTGTCAAAACCTCACACATTTTTAAGTGAACACAAGGCATCACCACAAATACTGATACTGTTTTTTATTGAAATCATTATAACAATCAGTAATAAGTGTTATTGCACTAATCATGTCTAGTTTTACCTTTGGGTTTCAGAGAAAAAATATTTTTATTCCGTTGAAAATTCAAATCTTAAAAGAAACAGAGTATAGGTCGTGTTTCCGTGCTAAGCCTACTACTAACTTAAAACCTAAAAATATTCTAGAAGTGGCCACAAAGTGTGAAATATGTAATAATAACTTTGTCTGTGTATGTTTGTGGCGTTTTGTGTGCTCTGCCTACACCATTTGGGAATACAGGCAGAATGGCACCTGCCCCTTTCTTCCCGCGGGTGTCGTAAGAGTCGACTCTGGGAAAGGGTTAGTGTATTGTGGGCGATGGGCTAGCAACCTGTCACTGCAATATCACGTTTAACCATCTGATTACCCTGAAATTGCTAAACGTGGCACTGTATTTTTGAATTCATGTGCTTTGCCTACCCCTCTTGGGAATACAGGCGTGAGGATATGTATGTATGTATGTGTGAGCATGATATAATATGTATGTTATTGTATTCAGGAAATACACGTGTTACCCAGTATCTCTACAATCTGAGTTTGATAGCGTCACTGCCTTATGTTATATAAAACTACGTAAGTCGAACACTATCAAAAGGTTCAGATAGTATAGTATCTTATCTTGATTTTTAATAGCTCTCTTACTATTTAGGGCAAGTGACGTTAAACCGTTGATTTGTTTTTGTACTCGTAACATTTGTTCTGAAGGACAAGTTTTAAGACAACAAGGTTTTAAACATACAACTACCGTGCAGCGCAGACGACAGACTTTTTGTGCGATCGAGTCTGCGGCGCACAAAAAGTCTGCATGGATTGTATTGTGCGCCGGACTTTCTGCGCGTCGTGTGCGTTACTGCATATAATTCCATAGGTTCTGTTGTCACAGACTAAAAAGTCCGTCGCGGCCTGCGACTCACTCATAGTGAAATAAACGGTTCTACTCACGTTTTTATATTGAAATTAGCTCGACATGTTTCGGGCCAATCGGTGACCCATCATCCCACCTATCCCATCGTCGCGCGGAAAGAGCGGCAGCACGCAGTGTGTGTCTATCCGCTGCCGTGGCGCGTAGCTCTAGATGATGGGTCACGGATTGGCCCGAAACATGTCGAACTAATCTCGATATAAAAAAAACGTGATTATATCCGTTTATTTCACAATAATAAGGTTTATTGTAAACGTTACCGTTTGGTGTTGGGTTTAGTTTTACATCTCCATTTCTATCGTGGATGTTGTAAGAGGTGATAAAGTTCAGGTATATTTTAGGCGACAGACTGGCATCCGTCCGTCAGATAGATTAGATATTTTTTCTTTTATTTCACAAGCCAGAATTGACGAGGATAAAGTGCTCTGAAGTTTCGAGTGACGTCACGCCTTGGTACAATTTTTACCTAGGCATGACGTCAAACCTCCCCCCTCCGGAAGTTTGATGATCTATAACTTTGTCGATGTTTAGTTATTTGATAAACTAAAAAACACGTGGCTCATATTTTTCCATATTCTAACTAATAACGGACTAACTGGAGTTGCATATTTTTAACACAGTCGACATCCCTAAAACCTAAACATATGCTAGAAGTGGCTACGGATTTTTTTATGTGTAACAGTTGTGGTTTTGACTATGTACGTTTCGTGCCCTCTGCCTACCCCATTTGAGGATAGGCGTGACTGTATCTTATGTCTATTGATTTTGACCAACGCTTTTTTTTCTTTCCAGATCCTGAAATGAGGTGATAGTCCACACTCGGAACCCAGTTTTTTTTTAAAAATCCAAATTAGTCGAATCTCTTCCGACCACAAAAGTTACAATTTCGGCACAGTACGGGCACAAGCGAAAGCAATCATCATATTAGCTTGTTAGCTAACGACTACAAATCTTGTAAACAAGAAAGTCTGATCACTGTACAGTTATTTTTTTTAAATTTTAAGCCGCCATGGCTGACGTTAAATCTATAGAGGAGGTTACCAAGCTGATGAACGAGATCAGCATCCTTTCCTTTAGGAAACTCCAGGATGTGAAGCGCTTGGCTGTGCATTTGAGGAATGTGATCTACCATCCGCTCACACAGGAGAGTCCTGCCGTTCTGAAGTATTTGAGGGATCTCAATGACATGCACAGGAGAGTGTTCACCATGAAGCGGGACGGGGTGGAAGTGGAGTACATCTTCACGACTGAAAAGAAGAGCAGCCTCCAAAGGCAGCGCTTCAACAGTCTCCCGGTCAGCGAAGTGCCAGAACTGCTCAAAACCGAGCTCCTGACAGACGAGAATGCGAAACAAGTGCACATCTGCACGGACTGCAATGTCGAGATCGAGTTGAACGACGAAGAACCTCTCATGGAGTCTTTGCAGAAGCATTTCAACCTGGAGGTCCATCTGCCGAAGCCGAAGATGAAGCGGGAGAGTATAGATGTGGCGGAACCTATAATCCTGCCGAATATGTCCCGGAGACTGTCTGCTATGGAGTGCGGGGAGACTCCAGGGCAAACTATCGACGTTCAGGCGCATTTGCTGCAGCTGATGAAACCAAGCGAGAAGGTGGATCGAATGTTTTCGGCGAAACTTGAGGCGTCCCTCATCAGGCATTTGCCTGATAATTCTGAGGCGAGTATCGACGCCGCTGTCAAGTTTTACAACAACGCGTACGACAAACTCTGCCAGGAAATGTCGGCTATCGACTTTTCCACTTTGACGAGCTCTGTCGCGCCAATAATCATGAGCATCAAGGATAACGTGAACCAGCATTTCTCAGCCGACGCGAACAAAAATTTCGAGAACGAGGAGAACGATCAAAGCGCCGAGAAACCTGCTAAGAATCAAGTGAAGAAGTACCGGTACTACGGACCGATAGAGAACTACATCGTCAAGTTACTTTTGAATCATAAGCTGCTTTCGTTAGTCGACGACCGTACCGGCAAGCTGGCGTTTTTCTGCATGGCTTGCGAATATTACACCCTCCGTTTCCGTTATGATAGTGTCTTAAATCATGTGTTCAGCGAAACGCACATACATAACCTAGCCTCTATTCTCCAGGCTGATAAGCACATACCGTCTTCCATAGACAATAGAACCATTGAAAGCATAAAGGAGATGAACCAAAAGTTCCTCTTGAGTCACAGCATAAGCGAAGATGCAACCGGTTTGAATTGCGGACTTTGTAAAGCTTCCATCGAGTCCATAGAAGCTTCAGTGATGCATATCTTAGATGAGAACCATCTCGGAAAATTATCCGATAAGATATACCGAAAAATAAAGGTTAACAACCCTGATGGGTCTATTCCTGATGAATGGGGTCCAAAGAGTTTGGACTGGGCTAAGTTCCTAGCGAGCATCGGTAAACCTCTAAACAGTCGCGATCACGTCGTCATCGAAAACTTCATCAAGCCGTCAGGAAAGATCGCCAACTACTGTTCCTGCTGCGACATGACTCTGAAAGGTCCGAGGCAGGTTCTCTTCAACCACATTCGCCAGAAGAAGCATTTGCGCAACGCAGCCCCTCATAAACTCGCGCTGCTGTACAAAAACCAGTGCAGACCCTCCGAGTATTACGCCTCCTTCGGCAACTACTACGTGTGCGCGATCTGCCCCAAATACATCGCTGTTCCCTCCTTCGCTGCCATAGTCGAGCACTTCGAGAGCACTATGCACGTCGAAACCATCGCCAAGTTGATCCGCTCTGCCCTCTACGATCAGAACATCGATCAAGAACTGCTGACGGAGCACAAAATCGTAGACAACAAGTGCGGTTTCTGCGATGCCACATTCCAGGACCTAAACGAAGCGGTGACTCATGTCTTGTCTAGTGTCCAGCATCAGAATGCCCTCGTGGAGTCGAAGACGCGCGCCAATAAAGGTGATATCATCGGGATTTATATGCAAGGGAACTACATCCTTAACAACGAAGGTGCATCTTTCACTTGCGTGCCTTGCAAGGGTGTGTTCAATTCCATCAGATCGCTCCTGACCCATCTGGTTTTCGCTGACCATTTCGTTGACAAACCTTCTTCGGAGAACGTGTTCCGTTTCTACTTGGAGTTGAAGCATAATATCAACATGTTGGCGCGTAATAAATACGTCTACTATGACTTTGGGAAACTCAAGTGCGGGGTCTGTGACGCTGATGTCGAGGAGACAGAGAACGCGAAAAGACATGTTGTCTCGCTTCGTCATAGGGAGAACATGGGGGCCAGTTATATTAATGTTAATTTGGATGTGCCTGGAAACGAATGAGGTGAGTTTGACAAGCATATCACTACAATAGAGGACATTCTTGTGACATTTTCTGCAGCTTTTATGGTATTTCTGTTAAAAATCAGATTTTTGATATACTTTGTATGGCGTTAAACGGGGATAAATTAAATGCAATTTCTGGATTGCTAGATTGGTTTGAAAAGAGCCCATGATACTGGGTAGAAGTTAAATAATAATTGCAGAAAGTATCACAGAAAATTTTGTACTTGCTGAAGTTTTTAGATATGCTCAAATATGCATTATTTTTTTGATAGTTTACTAAGCAACTCAGTAGGCGTAGCGTTTGTTGCTAAGACGACTGTTCGAAAGACATAGTAAACGACGCACCATCTTAATAAATTAAATCTGTTTTTTACTTGGATACTAAAATGACATTGCCTGACTGTGTTGCCTGTTTTTTGCAATTAAAAAATAGTGATGTGCCTCCTATATCTAAAGTAAACGACAAATTAAAATTATCACAGATTTAGTAAACATGTTATCCTATGAAATAATGTAGAAATTGTTTAAATTTGGTTAATTTCACGGTAGTTTTATTTTTAAAATGTTTGATCAATTGGCAATTGACTTATAAAATTATAGTATGCGGCGGAGAAATCAGCAGTGGCGTAGCTACCAAGGGGCTAGGCGGGGCAGTGCCCCGGGGTCCTCAAGCTCGGGGGGCCCTCGAACCCGTTTCTATCGAATTCTAGGTAGGGGGGGGGGGGCGACACCTACAATATCCGCCACGGGTGCCACCCATGCTAGCTACGCCACAGTAATCAGTTTACATAGGTGTGGGGCCCCATTTTTTTATTTGCCCCAGGGCCCTTGGTTACCTAGCTACGCCACTGGAAATCAGTTGACAGGACACGATTGCCAGTGTATTGAAAGATCCCTATAATGAAACATGTCTGTTTGTCTGTTCGCAGTGACGGCTGCGCGCGCCGCTGCGGCTGTTTGGTTGCTTTATGCGCTGACGGTGGCTTAGTTTTACAATGAAATTTTAATAAATGAAATAAATAATTTTTTAAATGACTATTGTTTCATTTCGGATTAAGGCCCTGTGATGTGCCAAAAACTTCAAAAACTTCTGTAAAATATTTTGGGATTGTAAGATTAGTTCCCTCAAAATCAGCGGGGCTAATTGTCTAACGCACTAAGAATCTACATCGGTTTGAATTTGACAGTTGAAACCAAATCTCGCTTTGAAATTGAAACATGTTATC
Organism: Adoxophyes honmai; assembly: GCA_005406045.1. NCBI lineage: Eukaryota > Metazoa > Arthropoda > Insecta > Lepidoptera > Tortricidae > Adoxophyes > Adoxophyes honmai. Next base: position 48,907 of record BHDV01019921.1, read on the forward strand.
ACGTAACGTCATCACAACTAAAGCCAATACCCATATTTGAATTTTGACATCTAAGCCAAATTGAACGAATGATTTATTGAAAATTGGTTTTGCGTAATGCTCCCACAATCGTAATCCAGTTTTTGACTCGAAAGCACTTTACAACGACGCTCGAGATCTAGATCTCTATCGCCCGTGTAACCGATGTTGATTTTTAGTGTGTTAGTATTGCAGGTAATCCAGTTAACACATCCAGAACCAAGGACCCGTCTCCCGGGTTCTTCAAAACATTCGCGAGATACCGAGAACCCGGTAGCCGGGTTCATTTTATACTAGCTATGAACTACTCGGTTCCGCGCAGATGTTTTGATTTTAGGCTTGGTCGTGAATGAATGTGTTAGGGCCGGCGCTCACTGCCGGCATGGCACAGGACGGCACGGTAAGTTGTGCTGCAGCATCCAAAAGAATAACCCGAGGAATGCTTCGGCACGCTGTGGCATGCCGCGGCATCTCACAGCATCGTTGCATCAAAATAAAGTAACATGAGATCTAAACTCATAGTAATAAGATTAAAATAGTTTTATCAGTAACAAAATCCTTTGCCATGACCCGCCGTGCCATGCCGGCAGTCAGCGGCGGCCCTTAAACCTAAATACATATATACAATTTTAGCGACTCTAGCGCCACCTATCACCCAGCAGAAGAACTTCCACGAACTACTACAACTGTGGAAGTGTACATCGAGCTAACTAAGTTTCGGAGATCGGTTGCATAAATACAACTTCTAACTTTGGACTTCAGTCTCCAACTCTCTAGGTATAACGTCTGCCTGGAGAGAGAATAGAGAGATCTCTTTAATAGTATTTCCCAGACATAGTCCAATCTACCTACCTCCAAACTACAAATCATAAAAGTTTATTGAATAATAAACGTCTAAAACTGGACCACAATTGTTCTAAGAGACTAGGTATTCAGAGCGTCCCATCCATGGCTACGCCATCGCCACATGGAGGAGAAGTAGGTACCTTCAATATTATATAGATGGAACATTTTACAGAAAGTTATTTTAATAAATAAAAAATACTTGTATTACTTACGCGGAGGAATAAAGTCATTATTTATCTGAGTTTACTTATCAGTATCACAAAATACTTCTTTACTTCCTACGTCGAATCTTTTCGATCGGTATCATAAAGTTCCAGTACCTACCCAATAAGCAGACTTATATTAGGTATGATATTTATGATTGAACTACAATTTTTGTTAACATTTTTTTAAGTTTTGAGACTTATTTAGGTGCATTAGACAACAATGTTGTAAAATACAGTTTAAAAAGAAAAGGTATCGAAATAAAACTTGCATGTAAAATAAATAAGCAACGCATAATAATTATTTTTTATTTAACATACTTATATACGATATTAAATATACAAAATGCGTAAATACAAACTTATGACAATAGGAAAGCTAGTCTATGGCCACAAAATGGCCGATTGCTATGACCTCAAATGTTTTTTTTTTTTTTCAAATTGGCCGATTCGTTTAGTTTTTCCCAGCAATATTTGCTATCTGTGGAGGTAGTGCCGAGGTGGGTATGATGCGTGGATTGGCCGTGTTGTCGCAGGTGCAGAAGCAGTTTTTGTTGTTAGGCCCGTTCGGCAAGATAAGAATCTTCAGATTCATGCTGGTCTCAAGAGCGTGAAGGATTTCTGAAAAAAAAACAAAAATTAATCCATGTTGTGTCGGATTAGAATAACACCTCTTAATTTTTTTCGTTGTCGTATGGTGCCGGGATTGAATAACACCTCTCCATTTCTTCCGTGGATGTCGTAAGAGGCGTCTAAGGAAATAGGGTTTAGGTATGTAAATAGGGTATAGACACGTAAATGCTAGCAACCTGTCACTATTCTATCTCTTCCTTCTTTGCAAACCTACGCAACTACGCTAGAGGTGGCTGCGAAGCGTGATGTAGTCA
>BHDV01019921.1:71687-85077 GCA_005406045.1 Adoxophyes honmai
CTTCTCCGGACCTCCTGGCTGTCCTGGTTGTCCTGGATGTCCTGGTTGTTCAGGCTGCTCTGGTTTTTCTGGACCTCCTGGTTGTTCTGGCTGCTCTGGTTTTTCTGGACCTCCTGGTTGTCCTGGTTGACCTGGCTGTCCTGGTTGTTCAGGCTTCTCTGGTTTTTCTGGACCACCTGGTTGACCAGGATGTTCTGGATGTTCAGGCTGCTCTGGCTTCTCCGGACCTCCTGGCTGTCCTGGTTGTCCTGGATGTCCTGGTTGACCTGGCTGTTCAGGGTGATCTGGTTTATCTGGACCTCCTGGTTGTTCAGGCTGCTCTGGCTTCTCTGGACCTCCTGGTTGACCAGGTTGTTCTGGATGCTCTGGTTGACCTGGCTGTCCTGGTTGTCCTGGCTGCTCTGGTTTTTCTGGACCACCTGGTTGACCAGGATGTTCTGGCTGCTCTGGCTTCTCTGGACCTCCTGGTTGTCCTGGCTGCTCTGGTTTTTCTGGACCACCTGGTTGACCAGGATGTTCTGGATGTTCTGGTTGCTCTGGCTTCTCTGGACCTCCTGGTTGTCCTGGCTGCTCTGGTTTTTCTGGACCTCCTGGTTGTCCTGGTTGTCCTGGCTGTCCTGGTTGTCCTGGTTGCCCTGGCTGTCCTGGTTGTTCAGGCTGCTCTGGTTTTTCTGGACCTCCTGGTTGTCCTGGCTGCTCTGGTTTTTCTGGACCTCCTGGTTGTCCTGGTTGACCTGGCTGTCCTGGTTGACCTGGCTGTTCTGGTTGTTCAGGCTGCTCTGGTTTTTCTGGGCCTCCTGGTTGTCCTGGCTGTTCTGGTTTTTCTGGACCTCCTGGTTGTCCTGGATGACCTGGGTGTCCTGGTTGACCTGGTTGACCTGGCTGTCCTGGTTGTTCAGGCTGCTCTGGTTTTTCTGGACCTCCTGGTTGTCCTGGCTGCTCTGGTTTTTCTGGACCTCCTGGTTGTCCTGGTTGACCTGGCTGACCTGGTTGTCCAGGTTGACCTGGCTGTCCTGGTTGTCCAGGTTGACCTGGCTGTCCTGGCTGTTCTGGTTGTTCAGGTTGGTCTGGTTTGTCTGGGCCTCCTGGTTGTCCTGGCTGCTCTGGTTTTTCTGGACCTCCTGGTTGTCCTGGCTGCTCTGGTTTTTCTGGACCTCCTGGTTGTCCTGGATGACCTGGGTGTCCTGGTTGACCTGGTTGACCTGGTTGTCCTGGTTGACCTGGCTGTCCTGGTTGACCTGGCTGTCCTGGTTGTTCAGGCTGCTCTGGTTTTTCTGGACCTCCTGGTTGTCCTGGCTGCTCTGGTTTTTCTGGACCTCCTGGTTGTCCTGGATGACCTGGGTGTCCTGGTTGACCTGGTTGTCCTGGCTGTCCTGGTTGTTCAGGCTGCTCTGGTTTTTCTGGACCTCCTGGTTGTCCTGGTTGGCCTGGTTGTCCTGGTTGTCCTGGTTGACCTGGCTGTCCTGGTTTCCCTGGTTGACCTGGCTGTCCTGGTTGACCTGGCTGGTCTGGTTGATCAGGTTTCTCAGGCGCCTCGGTCGTCGCCGCTTCCGTTGTAGTAGTCGTTGGTTCCTCAGTGGTAGTAGTGGTTGTAGTTGGTTCCTCAGTGGTAGTTGTAGTTGGTTCCTCAGTGGTAGTTGTAGTTGGTTCCTCAGTGGTAGTTGTAGTTGGTTCCTCAGTAGTAGTGGTAGTTGGTTCCTCAGTTGTAGTTGTAGTGGTAGTAGGTTCCTCAGTAGTAGTTGTGGTTGGTTCCTCAGTAGTAGTGGTAGTAGGTTCCTCAGTGGTTGTAGTTGTGGTAGTAGGTTCCTCAGTGGTAGTAGTAGTGGTTGTAGGTTCCTCAGTGGTAGTAGTAGTGGTAGTAGGTTCCTCAGTAGTAGTTGTAGTAGTAGTTGGTTCCTCAGTGGTAGTAGTGGTTGTGGTTGGTTCTTCAGTAGTTGTAGTGGTTGTCGTTGGCGCTTCAGTGGTGGTAGTAGTAGTGGTAGTGGTAGTTGGCGCCTCGGTAGTGGTAGTGGTGGTCGTAGTGGTCGTGGTTGTTGTCTTCTTGCTAGGCTTGTTTTGTTTTATATGGTCAATAGCCTTGATTATGTCTGAAAGAGAAATAACAGTTTTTGTGACAATGTTTTATTTTTTTTATTAAAAATCAGATGCTTGTTTAATGTGTGTCTGATTACGTACCTATCTCTCCGGTACACTCGCGGAGTTCCTTGACAGCGTCGATGAAATCTAAAACAAAACAATTAATATTAATGTACAATGACTCGTTATTAATCGTTATTCATTAAATGCTCATTATTAATGAACATCACAAATCAGTACAATGACATTACCAATACCAATGCTATAATATATCGCTTTCACTTTATTTTATTATGTCTTATGCTTATAGGGATTATTTGACTCTTTTGGCACAATTGTTTTTTCCTATTCGCAATTCTGCACAATCTTTTCCGCTGCTGTCTTTGAACATTGTACTCATCCGCGAATCGGAAGAAACGGCTTTAGTGTCCCATACATACATACATACATACATACATACAGTCACGCCTGTACTCCCAAATGGGGTAGGCAGAGCACACAAAACGCTACACAGACAAAACGATGACTATTTCACATTTTCTGGCCACTTCTGGGTGAATATCCCAGGCACATTTTTGACACGGCGGAGTAGTTATTGCCGCTGTTAACTGTTATTTACGTCTTATTGTAATTTTTATACTATAGCTGACATATCCCCCTATCTGTTACACAATATAAAACGTTGACATGCCTTTTAATCTGGAAGAAAAAAAATGTTAAAGCTTTGATTTCCAATTTTGGTGGGCTGTCCGGAATCCATTTTTACTACAATATCATTAATTTGCTAAGAAACCCATGTGTAACACAAAATAACTTTAACCGTGGCATATTCTTAATTATTTAAGGAACATTATAAATAAATATCACCGTTGTGAGTTCGGTTATTGTGCCCAAAATCATACTTTAAACAAACGTCCGAGCGCGCGATCAAATTTTGGTGGACAAAGTTCGACTCGTTCTAATTCGCTTCTAAACGGCCCAGGAAGTATTAGCTTAACCTTCCGCGTACCTGCCAGTTACACTGCATTGACTGACGGTGAAAGCGGTCTGTGTTTGTCACTGCGTTTCCGTTAATCACGTAAAAACCCAATTTTGGTGCAAAGGGCGTCAAAAATTTACCAATTTTGGTGACTCTTGAAAAAAATTAAAGGTGTTTAATTACAACGTGTCTTTTAATCCTAATTTGAGTGGTTTAGGGTTCTTTTTAACGAAAGTAGCCTGAATTTGTTATAAATGTAACAAGTTTTTTTTTAGACATTTTTTTTATACCCGTTCCAATTTTGGTGGTCAAATTTTGGTGCTTGTTTCGAGCGACCAAAATTGGGAAACGCTACGAAAGGTGTAAAAATAGGCGTATTAATCATTTTTATTGGACAGTAATTTTAAACGCAGAATTAAGAAGCAAAGAGAGAGAAAGATATCATATAAAAATAAAGGGAAAAAATTGCCACCAAAATTTTAAAACTGCCACCAAAATTGGCAAAAACTACACTTGTTGAAATTCACCCTTCTAGCATATATTTCTCAGGTTTTAAGGTGGCAGGTACAATAGTGACAGGTTGCTAGCCTGCCTGATAAAAAGTATCTTATATCCTATTGGTTATCTTATATCCTGTCCTCTCTTAAATAGAAATAGATTATGTTCTAATTCTTACCCGTGGTATACGTATACTCTTCAATAATGGTTATAACCTCTTCAAAATCTGTAAAAAACATATTTTTATATTAATAATTGGGATCGGGAACTTCACATACTTAGAACTTTGAACTAATCCGTTGCTGCGTTGTTTCCTGACTATGTTATTCATGATTATTATGTTAACAAAAGATCACTTTTATGCAAAATGTTTTGGTACTAGATAAAAAAGGCATAAAAATGTTTCACATAATTTTTAGGCTGTTTGTTTTTGTATAGACTTACCGAACTTCTTGCTGATCGTAATAAGGGATTCGAAGAACCTGACAATATCTGAAAGGTAACACAATTTATTAGTTTATGCTTTATTAAGAATCGCTAAAATCGCTATTTAAAAGTAATTCAATTAAATCTTCTTTTCGTAAGTACTCACCAATTTCTACAATCTCGTAGATTATTGTCAATGTCTTGATGAAGTCTGGAAAACGAAATATATTTTTAAGAGACGTAACATTTGCATGATTTTGGATCTTAATTAATAACGGAGTGGGATGAATTTTCAACACCGATAATGGAGTGCGAGGGCAAAGTCATGGTGCTGATGAATTCTCAAAACTGATAATAAAGTGTGATCAATTTTCAGCACAGATTACAAAGAGTGATAAATTTTCAACACCGATAACGGAGTGAGATGAATTTTAAACACCAATAGCGGAGTGTGATGAAATTTCAACACCGATAACGGAGTGTGATGAATTTTCCCCACCAATAACGGAGTGTGATGACTGATGAATTTTCAATACCGGTAACAGAGTGTGATGGCACCTAATGATAGTGATACCGAGTACTAGTTGAATGACTCACTCCTCTCCCCGGTCAGCCGGTTCAGCTTGGAGATGGCCTGCGTGAAGCTGCTGGAGCTGGTCACGTGGATGAGTGTCTCGATGAACGTGATGATTTGGACGCGCGTGAAGCGGTAGATCACCTCGAAGAACTCGAAGATGTCTGAAGAAGATGAAGAAATCGTTCGAAATTATTTCATATAATTTCATAAATTAATTTTATTTCATGATTTTGTTCATACCTGTAATGGTCACGTACTTAACGATGACCTCCCAAGCCTCCTGGACAGCTGAAATATAAATAAACACTAGATTAGTCTCTATGTAACGTTACAGAAAAAAAAAATGCTACCTTGTATTATATGTAATATTATTCTCTTTTTTTACTACTCAGTTCCATTAAGTATTTACTATCGAACCAACTGATTCCTGACCCACCGCAGAACGTTGTCACAATAAACGTCATAAACATTTCCTTTGTCAAGCAATGTAATGTCACAATGACGTTCACTGTGAATAGGTTCTATGGTGGTTCAGGAATCAATTGGTTCGATGGTACATACATGATTCAAAAATCATGGTTGTATCCCCAAATGGGGAAGATAGAACACATAATACCCTGACCAGGAAAATAAAAAACATTGATTGCTGCCTTCGTGTCTGTTTTTAAAATTTTCTGGATAAGCTAAGCCTAATAATGTTAGTGTATTGTGGGCGATGGGCTAGCAACCTGTCACCGCAATATCACGTTTAACCATCTGGTTACCCTGAATTTGCTAGACGTGGCACTGGATTTTTGAATCCATGTGCTCTGCCTACCCCTCATGGGAATACAGGCGTGAATATGAATGAATAATAATGTGTCACCATTTAAACAAGTTGCCAACATTAAGCTTACAACTTACATTTCGTGCCCGTGTGTTCAATGAGGCGTCTGAAGAAATCGATGATGTCATCGTGACCTGACTTCGCTCGTATGTTCTCTAGGATCTCCAAGGCTGACACTGAAAAAGTATATAAAAACCGGTCATGTAACAGTCTGAGTCTAGCAGGGGTGGGTTCTGTACAAAACACAAATAGTCTACCCCTAATTTTAAAAGATAAAAGAGCCAATGGATTGCCTGACGGCTGCGGGTCGACGCTTTGTGAACCCTTAAGCTATGTCGTGCCTCTACGCTGTGTGACTCCCCCTCTTTAATCCATGTTACCCCTCCTTGAGTTACATGATCCCCCTTATTAGGTTTTCTATATGACCCCCTTAATCTTGAGTGATTCCCACACCCAATCTACATGACCCCTGGGATAATTGCCCCCTTGAAGAGCAAACTAGACTAACCCCTGTAAATTATACTGATTTACTTACAATTGCCCTTGGAGGTGAGCTTCTTCAGGGCGACGCTGGCGTCTTCGATGACCTTGCTCTGCGTGACCTCCAGCAGTGACTCCAGGAAGGTCAGAGCGTCCCGACTCTTTGAGATCTTGTTGATGCGCTTGATGACTGTCACCACGTCTGCAAAAAGACAATACATGTAAGACAGGTACGCGTAAAAAGACTTATTTTTTTAATTCTTTTTATGGTCTATACAAAAGAAGCAGCTTCTTTTGTAGCGACCCTAGCGCCATATATCGTCAAGTAGTAGAACTTTCAGAATCTTCACCAACTGTCAAACTGTTTACTTCGCGCTAACGAAGTTTTGATGATCGGTTGCATATTTACAACTTAAATTTTCTCTCCGTGGACTTCGGTAGAGAGAGGTAGGTAGAAATTTCTCTATTGGAGTCTTTCCCACACACATGTACTGTAATGCTGTATAATTATTTGAAATAAAAAAATGAGGGTAGGCGAACTTACTGTCAATCCTGAACACCCTGAAGAATACGGTCTGCACCTCTTCAATTACACGGCGTCCTGTGATCTTGTACAGCGTCTCAATGACCACGCGGAGGCCTGTTGGATTACATGTTTTTGTTAAAATATCCTTTACATTTACATTTCATAAAAATACACTAGGTACCTATACGTCACGCGATATAAGGCCGCTAGGCGCTATTAGTGGTGATACTTACTAAGTTTGTTAGCCTCGTGTGTTAGCTCTTCCAAGGCGTACTTGAACTCTGAAATCATAACGAAACACTTTTAAGTAATTTAATTCACATTTTTATTAATACATTTCTTTTCTATTTAATTCATTAATCACGAAGTTGGCAACGCAGCCGCTGCCAGTGTCAAAAAATAAAAACATAATTTTAAATACTGAAAACATACTTACCTACTGTTGTTTTTCTAATACGGTTAAAAAAAAAACTGTTACAAATCTAGGCTACTTGAATCTATCTGTATTTTACTTACGTCGCTGTCCCGTGATCCTCTTGATGACGATGATGCTCTCCGAGAACTTCGTCTTGCCCATAATGCGGTTCAGCTCCAGAATGGCTTCTCCAAGATCTAGAAAGGATTTCGTAAGTATTTAGACTATTTAGTATTAGTATTAGTACCTATTACTATTCAGATGTTGTACAAGACAAAAAGTTTTTTATCTATTTATCATTACTGGCCATCATGATTCTTGGTGGCAGTCAATTGTTTTATGAATAAAAATTGTTCTTTTTCTGTCATAAGAGCAAGCAAACGGTGTTTCATTGAAATAAAATTGTTTTTAATATTGTTATAAACAGTTGTAACAAACCACCCGACGATAATTCATTGGGATACGTACAAGCAGTTATAGAAGATACAAATACAAATAGTATAGGGCTTCTTTAATTCCAAAATACCGCAACTCAAAGTTATTGAAAAAATAAACTTATACAAAGAAATTAGGCCCACTACATCGGTATAGCTGATGATAAACTTAAAATTGCTAAAAGACATTTGATTCCCGAGTGTCCTGCGTCCGTAGAATAAGAAATAAAGTAAAATTTACAGTTAAAAAAAACATGGGTTAAGTTTTATGAATTATCACTGAAGGTCTTTCACACCTGTATAAGTCCCATAGATGGGCACCGCAACTACTAAATTAATGAAATTAATCATCTTTCTAATACTCACCGCCAGTTCTGGTCACCGAGATGAGAAGATTCAGGGCTCCTTTGAGATCTGGAATTGAAATTTTATATTAGACCACAGATAAGAAATATAACATCTGCAATGTCAGTCCCTACACGAGATCCTACCCTCGCAAATTACGTATTTCTAAATTACGTATTCCCGAATGGGGTAGGCAGAGCACACGAAACGTTAGATAGACAAAACCATGACTATTTCACGTTTCGTGGCCACTTGTAAAATGTTTTTTCAAGTTTTAAGTTGGCAGGTATAAAAGTGAGAGGTTGCTTAGACTGTCGCCTAAAATATACCTTTTTTTTAATTTCTCGTCGTTACTATTTCACCGCTTTCTTTAGCCAGAGTATAAGATCGTATCTGTGGCAAAAGCTTGGAAACTCACCGATTTCTGGCAGAAGTACTTCAAAGACCTTCGGGAACTCCGTAGGTCCAATACCTCCTGTCATCTTTTCGACTTGGATTCGGACACCTTCCACACCTAAAAAAACACACATGAATTATGTAACTACTTAAAAAATTGTATTGTAAGTATTTCAACGATCGATCACCGAGTGGCCAATCATAGTCACGTCTTCGGAATCTAACTGGGCAAGATTTTAATGAAATTAAATAAATTTATTTGCTAGTAGTGGGCTAGTAGAGGTAAGTTACCCCCACTATTTGAAATCTTGCCACGTTAGGTGCCAAGGACTGTGCGAAGACTGACGCGCGATGGCTCATACTAAGTATAAGCGGATTTATTTACATTTTTTATTAAAACTATCTAAATATTATTTTACCATTGGTGTGAGCGACGTGTCTGAAGAAATCGGCGATCTCGTGAGAGTCTGAAAGTAGAAAAAGATACATAATGAACATATAAACAAAAATAAAATCTCAGATATTAAAATAACACTGCCAGTATTGCCTGTTTTTTTGCAATTCTAATTCACTATCGAAAGTTAACGATAAATTGAATTTACCATCATTGAAATTTGGTTGATTCCGATAGTCAATTTTTTTCTTAAAATATAACACGAGCAAACCACTTGTATCTAAGATGTAGACATGTCGGTGTATTGGAGGGCACCACTAAACATTAAAATCTGGTATCATTATTCGTGAAATTGTCATTTTTACTTGTCAATTTAAAAAATAGGCTATAAGCTCTGAGGCAATATCTCATCCTGTAACATGCCCTGCTGTGTTAAAAATTACACTTACTCTTGCCGCCTGAAATCTTCTCCAGAATCTCGTAAATAGCATCAAAGTCTCCATGTCCCGTCAAACGCTCCAAGATAGAATACGCCTTCCATACATCTGAAAACAGGGATAAGTGTTTCTTATTTAAATGATAAATTATTGTTGAAGTTTCCAATGTTTTCACAAAAATGTGGTAACCTTAAGTCTTAACCTCCGCGCCGAAAGACAACAGTGCAAGAACTGATGCCTTGTGCAGGATTAGCAGGTTAATTTAGTGGTTGCCATCCGAACGGACTCTACATGAGGTCCTAAATCCGTTAAAACACTTAGCTGACATTAAATGAAATTATTTAAAACTTCTTCGATGTAAAATTTGGTGTTTCAAAAAAATACTAACCTGTTTCGTTGGTCAGCTCTCTCATGAGGTCCACGATCACCTCAATATCTGAAAATAGAATAAGAATTATTAACGGCGTGGTTTGACAGTAATATTGAACGTGATGGCTAAATGTCGGTTGTTGTGGACTGGTGTTAGTTGCGTCAAGCAATCGTGCTGAAAGAGCGGTGGCGCTGTGCACGTCTCATCGCAGCCACTGTGGCGTTCCCGATGTTGAGGTCACTAATTGGCGACGAGAGTTCTTCACACGTGCGTCATCTGCGGGTATCTAAGAGCCTAAGAAGTTTAAAAAGGTGGAGATATTAGAAGAATGACTTACTGGCAGTGCCTTCCAACTGTTTCAAGAAGGAGATGACGTATTTCCACTCCCTCGATCCCTTGGCGCGCTTGACGAAGTCAATTGCCTTGTTGCGGTCTGAAAAAAAATGGGTGAGGAAACTCTGGATTGGTATAATTTGGCAACACTATTCTAATAACGCATATGCCTTAGGCGAGTGACGTGTCACTATTATACCTCTTAACTTGAAACCTAAAAATATTTGTTAAAACATATGTATATGCTAGAAGTTGTTACGAAAAGTGTAATATTCGTGGTTTTGTAGCGCTTCGTGTGCTCTACCTATACCATTTGGGAATTTAGGCGTGATGTATGCTTTATTCAGGCAACAGCTTGGCAACTTGTCACTATTATGCCTCTTTCATCTGTTTTTAAACCTAAAATTGTACTAAAAGTTGCTACGAAACGTGAAGTAGCCATGGTTTGCCTATGTATAGTTTCGTGTGCTTCTTTATTTGCTCCATAACGAAAATCTTTTGTGAGTATGTAAATTGTTTGTGCGTAAGTAAATCTTTTGTGGGTAAATTTATTGAATAAAGCAGTTTTACAGGTCTATTCCCACTAGTCCTACTGACAGTTCTACTGGTAGAACTAATTCCCACTAGTTCTACTATTCAAAGGACTATTATCTGAAGTCCTTTGAATAGTAGAACCAGTAGAACTGTCAGTAGAACTAGTGGGAATAGACCGTTTTACAGACTTACCGCTAATTTTGGTGACTCTTTCGACATAGCTGATCGCCTGCTCGACATCTGAAAAAAAAGGCATTGTTTTATTAATGTAGTTTACAATTGGAAGAAAATAAAGGTAAATGTACTAAATGTGCAGGTGCTCGAAACATTGAAAACATTTCATTTACGTCGTAATATTATGTTTAATTCAATATTTACGCTCAAAAATTCAACCAAGTTTTTACAATCAAGTATTTATGATATTTATTTATTTATTTAATTTTCTAAATAATTACAGTTCTATTTGATTTCCCTAAATTGCCGCTCCGCTACTAGGTACTCAAAGGTTGGCTGGCAGAGATCCCTTTTGGGATAAGTCCGCCTTTGTACTTTGAACTTTTATTTGCGACTTAGCTAATTATCTGTACTCTTTTTTTGTGCAATAAAGAGTTTTTAATTAACTTTACGCTAACTAAACCATTGTGTATCCCGTGAGGTCTCAAGAGTTATAATAACACCTCTAAATTTATTCCGTGAATATCATTAAGAAGCGATTTAGGAAATAGGTTAAGGTAAGTATATTTTATTTGACACGCTAGCAATCTGTCGCCAGTTTACCTATTAATTTTAAACCTAATTTAAAAACTATTCAAAACTGAGTACTTTTAATGTCATCGGGATTGCCATTGAGATCTCAAAACGCAAATCACCGCGAAACGCCTCGCCAAACTCCTAGCAATAATCACATTGCACCATACTTTCAATCGTAATTTCCAATACCTACAACAAGAATTCAAAGCCCACACCTTAGCGTCACCTCTATTTTAAACAATAGTTGATTTACAGCGTCGCACGCGCATTGTGCCCCAAGACAATGTTCACCAAAACCAACTAGCCGCAATTTATTACTTTAGTATACAGTATCATTGCCTCAATTCGTATTAATCAATTATTTGGTTAGCTGTAAGCAAGGACGCAGCATTGGGACAAAACGACTGAACAAACAAATTTGTTTTTGAACATATAGCGAATTTGCTTTAATTAACGTCATTATATTTATTGTTTCACGATAAGTGATAGAAAATGTGTTGCGCAGTTCTGTGAAATATTATTTTGCAATGTTAAGTGCGATGGCGTGGAAATAAAAAGACGCTAAATAATGCTGCATTCGAAATTCAACCAGATAAACTGCCATTTTTTTTTCGATTTCTATTGACTAGGGTTATGTTGTATAAAAAATTAGGCCCTTTTAAAGTTTTTGATAAATATGGCCATCGTCGATTTATTTATAACAATTGAGAGTAAAATGTACCTAGTTTTGGAATAAATTTCCTTATTCCCGAGTTAACATTTTTTAAATAAAAAGCGGGTGAGAGTGAATATTCCAATAGCCTCAAACTTAACTTTAAGCATTCAAGCTTTGAAAAGGTGCAGATTATATCTGTTTACAAAAACGACGGTGCAACGAATTGAAAATCAGCGTTGACGCTTGCGGCAACATTGCGCCGGATGCGGCCCTTTAGGCGCTATTTGGCAGTAACAAGCGGTGTATAACGCCCTACCAATGCATACTCCATAAAACATTCTTTCGTTAATGCTTTAACATCTATAAATGTACTGATTAAGTAAATAACACAAACGTAGTACTAATTACGACGCGAAGGGCCGTGAGTCACAACTATTAATGACTGGTTACACATTCAACCATGTATACAAGCAAACAAACTTACTATTACTAATGTCAAAGTAATTTTGTTTTTGTTCCAGTTTACTTCCTGTCTGCGCATTACGTTAAAAACCGCTGCCAAAAGTAATCGGAATTTTTTGCTAATTTGGCGACATCTGATAACTGACTATCTTGAAAATGACGCTTATGCCATTTCTCCTTCCGAGCGTCGATATGGATATATAGTCGGTTTCGTTTAAGCTTAGACATGTAACGAACAAAATTTGATTTTCCTCCGGAATATTTGTTTGTCGTATTGTTCTCAATACAAACGGTAACATCCTTGGCGGTGACGCCTTGGGTTTACTTCAAAATGTGTGACCGCTACAAATCGAAAATGTTATATAAAAAGAAGAATAACCTGTCACTATTATACCTTTCTCATCTGTTTTAAACCTAACCTTATGTGGAAAGAAATAGTCATAAGTTTAGTCTATGTCACATTTCGTCTGCTCAGGTTATCCTAATTGAGAACATAGACGTACGTGATTGTATGTTTGTAATTAATACATGTATTCCCTTGAAAATCACTTTGTTGATTATTTATATTATGACGATGATTATTGCATGCCTAAGTAATTATAGTAAGTTTGTGCAACTTTGCCACTACAAAGTTACTTTGCCCACCAATATGTTTTATTTATGAACGTACTTACCTACTTTCAAGTTCAATTTTATAGTTCACTGCCATTTCGGAAATTATTGGCTTGTTAAATGCATTTGTATAGGCAAAGTAACCTTGACAGGGCAAAGTAACGCAAACTTGAAATACAAAACTTCAGTAACAAAATAGTGGAAGTCTAGTTGGTTTTTGGAAAATCATCAACAATATTTAGATTTTAGGCAATATTGTCATAATTGTTGCACATCATTAGCAAATATCGCGAACTGGAAACTATTATCTGCTACTATTATCTATTGGGTTAACGTGAGACGTTTATTTCTTAAACCGAAGGTGAACCGTAGTTGTGGAAAAACCTCACTTAACAAATTTTAACAATATTATATCAACTTACCTCGAATTCCTGTCAGTTCGTACAGGATTTCGCTGCCTTCTTCAACATCTGAAAATTAAAAGTAAAGAACTTAATTCAAAGTTAAATGAATTGAGAACAATAATTCTCTTGAGCTTTTGAAACTATTTATGAAGCTGTATGTTATTAATCAAAAAATACTTTCGACAAATAATAATTAACCACAAACATATTTTAAAAAGTAGCTCTTTAGTAAAGTTATGGAAGAAATAATGTAGCTTGGGAAATACTTAACATTTTTTTCATGCCTAACAGTTATAAAAGCTACAAATGTCTATTAAAAATATAGGGCATCTTATATACCAAAATGGCGCAGCTCAAAGTTACTGAAAAAAATATGAATAAAGCCTGACAACTATCTATTTAGCCCTGGCGCAGTGTCGCTACTATCAGTTTACGTATGGCAATAATGTGCATACGTCATG